>JAOYMZ010011586.1:0-20900 GCA_025802335.1 Pinguicula primuliflora
ATGATTGGCTTGTCTTCCTCCATCCTGTAGGCGAGCCATTTTCCGACGACATATTTCTTCTTTCCCGCGTCGTCAGCACCGTACTTCTTCTCCAGAGCATCCCAGATTGCCTTTGCGGACTTGTACACGAAGAATAGGTCGAATAGATTGTTGATCATGTGGTTAAGGAGATACCCACGAACGATCATGCGTGTGGGCATAGCCCATCTCCTCACAAACACTAGATAACCCACTTGAAGGATAATGTATATAAACCTATCAAAAGTTTTTTTCCAAACCGGTATGGGATAAGGAGTGCCTTCTTCACAATACAAGCCTTTTTTCAAGGCATTTCTCCTATACAGAACAATAGAAATCTGCAGTGTAGTGCAGGGCTATCCGTTTGCGTTGTTGATCCTCCTGTTCGGTCCCGAAGTTGGGATTCTTCCTTTTGGCAGCATGCTACGGAGCGTATCCCCGTATGTTAATTCAACCCTGTATCTATGGCTGTACCCACCCAAATTCCGGGCCGAGACGATGTCGAAAAAGAGGAGGAAGAATGCAAGTATGGTGAGAGATTGGAGGAGAATTCTGGGTGCGGCCATTGATGCCAGTAACAGCAACACAACTGTAGCTTGAATACAGGGGAGAGACAGAGCAGAGGAGGTTACTTATATAACATTTTTATTTTGTGTGTGTGTGGATTTTTTGTTATAAAGTCAGCTATGATTTGGGAAGAAAGCAGTGTGACGAAAGCGTTGAATTTGTGTGCCGTGCTGCTCAGCTTTTTCTAATGCAGACTTTTTTATGAAATAAAATTATCAAATCATGTTTGCGTTTTACGCGATTCAGACGCGTCGACTTCTCCGAGGAGCACGTGCTCTCCGCCGCCACGGCCGCCGCCGATGGACACGGTGGATGGATTGGATGCTACGCGACGGTGCAGGGGGGCCGGAGACTTGACTTGGAAGGCATCTACAATCAATACAGTGCAGTATCATTAGCTGGCAGTATGAATGAACTAGGGAGTCGGTTTGACCTAAAATGATTCTAGCAATTCTGGCATAGGAATTGGGAGGTAAGAAATCTGTTTTTAAAAAAAATTTAAAAAAAATTGTAAATGTAATTTATATTTTTATAAATAAATTAAAAATTAAATATATTTTAATTTACACACAAAACGATTATTACTAAACAACTAGCTAACTTAACCACATTCATTCCCATTAAATTCATCTACGACCGTACAGAAATACGGTGACCGAAAAACTGAAAACCTACAATTTTTTCGATTTTGTTTTTCCAATTTTTCACCCTTCCCGGCTCAACGACTGGTCCGAAAACATATTCAGAGAGAAAGAGAGAGATCATCGGCAGGCCCAACATGAAAATAGTGCATTTTAAGCTGGTTTATTTGTTGAAGGTATGTTTGACTCCGAGTTCTAGCTAATTTATGGCACTATCGTTACAATAGAGAGATGAATCATGCATTTTTTTGTGAGATTTATACTTTTGTATGGTATTTACAGTTGGATCGCCTCATCACATTATAAGAATGAGAGCGTGAAAGTGAACGGATAGTTTCGTGTCTTACACGACTAGTCGTCGTTCACTCATTCGGTCTTAACACGACCAATTTCGTCGTCATACCCGACTCTATGATTTCACCACATTTACATACGTTACTCTGTTTTCTATTATTTGCAAATGATCAGTGTACGAGAAGGCCCTAAGCAGAGGTGGGGCGGTGAGGGGGCGCCCAGCGCCTTAGGCACCTCGGTGGCTGCGGCAGCGTCCCAACGAGTGAAAGATTTTTTTTATTTTATAGTTGTTTTTTAACCAACTATATTTTAAATTTTGACACTTTAACTCAAAAATTATAATTAATATGAGGAGTGCAGTGCAGGAACAAAAAAAAATGAGGGCACTTGGGGGGTGCTCCACTCCCCCTCCTATAAATAACAGGTTTTGGGTTCCGACTTTAACATGCAGTTACGTTGGCTTATTATGGATTTTGAGTTTTGATTTTAAAATTCGAAATCCTATCTGCTAAAATTAAAAAAAAATTAAGTAAAATAAGTATAAATGTTTAAAAAATAAAATCAGTAAAAAAATTTCGTACCAGGCGAGGCGGCCACCACAGCGTCTCGGTGATGGGACCGTCCCCACCATTCCGATTGTCAAAAATATGGGCGTGAGGGTGTTTTGAGCGATTAGTCGACCGCTGCGGCGGCTGACTTTTCAAACATTGCAGATGATGATGACTCTATTTTATAAGATTGCAAATTTTTTGGAAGTAAAGGATCATCCAGATATTATAACTGCAGAAGTCGAATGTAATTGAAGAGCTGCGCGAATCCAGGAGAACATATTGTTCGCATCTCTGTTAGATCTCATGTACAACAAATTCGGACTCATTAAAGATACATTTGATCTAGTTTTGCAGTACAATCCCAACAGGAAGTGCGACCATGCTGGATCTACGATTTTCTTGCGTGATGACGGCGATGTTTTGGGATTTTTAGGCCAATGTGAGAACGAGAATTCAACGAGATACGCCTTGAAAGTTATTTTGCGTCCTAAGAAGAACCTGGATGGCGAGCAAATTGATGAAAATTTCGATGACGACTACTTCGGTCACGTGATGAGAATTAAAAATCGGGAAACTCTGGATAAACCCCCCGATCTGTGGTGCACAAGAGAGCCGCCCACCACATACGAAACAAAAAATGACAGTACGCCGAAACTTGAATCTTACAAACCAGGATGTTAGGCAAGTACGTCACGGTCCGATATATTAGTCTCAGCCTCTGGATGATCCAATACTTGAATCTCCGCCTCTGAATGATCCAATGATATATGAGTTTAAGCCTTTGGATGATCCGATACATGATTCGCAACCATACAATGCCGTCAAAATTAACATTATTGATGGAAAATAGATACATGAAGGATCCAAACCTCATGTTCTGATGGGTTTTGGGCGAGCGCATCACTGGTAATTTCTAAATCATAATTAAGTACTACTCAACCCTTAAAAGAAAAAATACAACGAAATTACTGACAATGAAGTCATCAAAATTCAACCAAAATACATGGCTTTTGATCCTTGTATATTAATTTTTTTTAATCAATAATGATAATTTGAGTATACGTTATGTGACTAAAATCTAAAATATGTCAAATTTTTGTATTAAAATATAATATACAAATATCATTAACCTTCTCAAAAATAAATGTCTCGCTAATGGAAATTTTTGGAGGCCTACCCCGGCTCGAGCCGAGGTAAGCCTAGTGTAGGGGTTGGCCAGTTTGGTAAGCCTTGTGGGTATTTTGTGGCTAAATTGAAAATTTAGCAGACGTATAGGGTTCAAATAGTAATAATATATGAAAAATGATACACGTACACAATGCTTTTGTATACATAATTTAGTTTTGTATAGTTTTTTTTAAAAATAAATGTAGTTTTATATTTAATGCCAGAAGGGTAATTTTGTCATATCTAACAAAATGACATCTAACTTACATAATAATCACAAAATTTTAAATGTCGAATGTTAGGATGCCGAATGACACCCTACCGTGCCGAAAACTACGTTTTAGCTCTTGAGTTTTTAGGATTTAGCCCTTAGATTTTTAGGGTTTAGCCCTTGGGTTTTAGGGTTTAGCCTTGGGTTTATATTTAGCTCTTGGGTTTATAACATCTAAATAGGGTTTTAGATTTTTTCGGCCATGAAGCCGCCGTAATTATTTAGAAAAATAGCATTATCTAATAGCAATGTTTTTATGATGTAATCCGACGCCCGAGATGCATATTCGGCACGATAGGGTGCCATTCGACACATTACTATTCGGCACTTGAAAATTATTCAAATAATTATACCACAAAATGACATGTACATAATTCACATCTATAAAATGATTATGTACATAGTAAATGTAACATTTTTTATAATATATTTACATAGAGGGGTCAAAATAGCAATAACAAATTTCTGTAGAGGGGCCTAATTGGAAGCATGCCTCTCCGGAGTTCGTCCCCCAACTACAATTCAACTTCAAACATCTCCTTTGTTCTCCGGCGATGCCGGCAAATCTTCCAACTATATCCGTCATATTCTTCATGCAAATTTTTGTAGGAAAGAAGACAGTTTTGTGGATGCAGCAACAATGATAATTGATAGATCTCGAATGGAATCTTTTATATCAATTTTCGTTACTGTTTATCCTCATGAAACCTCGGCTTTGATCAATTCCACATCATCCTTTTTCTTTGTAAGCTCAAATGATATATATATATATTGATATATATATATAGTAGAAGAATTTGGTTTCGTAAGTACTCAGTTGGTATGTAATGAGTTTTTGATTCTGCAGATTTTGAGTGCGTATTTTGTGATACTTCCTTTAAGGGATGAAGGTGCAATTTCATTAGGGTTGGAAAATCTGCCGGGCCTTTTCATTGGATCCTTGCTCCTCACGTTGGTGGCAGCTCCTGTGTCCACTCTCATTTTTTCACTGCCAAATCTTCCTAAAGGGAAGGTATGCAACTATCGTGATTAATCTAATTTTAATCTTAATTCAAAAAGGAACATTCATTTCGTGTCCCGGGCTGATGCTCGATTGCGTTCTACTTTCTTCCGTGTTGATATTACTATTTATATGCGCCTGTGGTATCAATGGGGAATTCTTTTTTGTTGATCCAGCATTGTTTGATTCCTGATTCATTTGTTGCGAGTACTTGAAGTGGTTTAGGGCCTTAGGCTGTTTATGACATTCAATTTTGATGCAGAGTTTCAATTTTTAAGATGTGAGAAATGCGCATATTAAGACTTGAAGTAGTAGCATTGATGACTTTGTGAAAAACATCTATCTCGTGCTCGTGGCTGAACATAAATTGTTTCTCTAGTTGATGCCTTTCATACCAGCTTAGCCTTTTTAAGTTTGTTCTCATCCTTTATATCACCACCCCTGTTAGCAAAATCTTACGATTCACGATTAGTATCCTACAATTCGATTCAATTATAAAGTTCATCGAATCGTTAGTTGTCTGAATCGTGGATTTGAATCCTATGATTTGGGGTTAGAATTTTATGATTCATGATTCAAATATGAATGCTAAACTTCAATGATTTTTTATTTACAACATTTTTACTGCAAAATATTTATTTTAATATGTTTAAAATTGTGACTGAATTTTTATGATTCACGATTGGAATCACAATTTAACAACTATGATCGCCACTGTACTTACCAACCTAAATGTCCCACACTGACATCTTTATTTTGATCCCACTGTAGGCTTTGGTCTTCATTCACAGGTTCTTTAGCTTATCTCTAGTTGCATTCTTCATTCTATGGCTTTTTTCTACACCTGGAAATTCACAGTTTGCAGTTAAGGCAAGTAATTCTTAGTTTCTTAAGTGTTACAGCATCTATTGTGTGGAATTATGCTGAAGCATCACACTTATGCAGGAAGCGCTTCCAGTGAACTCCACTGCCAAGGTCGAGCTGAAGGTTGCAGTTAACCAACAAATTCCAGTTGATTCAGCCAGATGGGAACACCATGGGTGGTTTTATATAATAGTTAGGATTGCTATGTTCCTTTGGGTAAAATCCTCTTTGCCTTCCTTCTCCAAATTCTAAATTGTTAAAAGCATAAACTCTGATCACCGTAATCACCTAAATATTATTCCTGTTGTATCTACAGGTTGCTTTGCTTAATCTGATAACTATCTCCTCAACATGGGCAAGAATAATTGATGTGATGGATAGCGAGGTAATTGTCTTATAATTCTTTTGTAATCTAAAATATTGATGCATGGTTGTTTCAATTTGAAAAAATTCTTGTGAATACTTCGACAAAACATGGCTTGGAACACTAATAGGACTGGACTGGTATTCGGGATATTGTATCTGTTATAGAGGCTTTGTTGGTTTTCTCTGCAATAACTCTTCTCAATTCAGTCAGGCTCAAGATTGTTCGGGTTTATTGGTGCTGGTGCAACATTAGGTCAGCTTTGCGGTTCATTGTTTGCCACTGGAATGGCTTGGTTCGGCCCATGTGCGTCCCCTTGTTGTTTACTTTTCTCCTCTTCCTTTATTTCTTAGTTTGCGATTCTGAATCTTGTGCATCTAGACTTACTCCTTGTTGCAGCACTCTTGCTTGAATTTGCTGCTCAATGTTCCAAAGGAATTAACCAGGAGAGTACCCGCCATCAAGAAGAATTATCCCCCCTAAGGTTTTGTGTCTGATTCATGCCTTGCGATATCCAATCTTTTCAGTAGTAACTAGTAACTATCACGTATAAACTATGAGGATTAGTCCCAAATTGCCGATATCATTAGCAATAATGCTTCCATCCAGCTCTCAACGATATATTTTCATTTGCAAGTATTGCATTACCCGTTTATGTTTTTGTAAACCAAATGGAACTTAAAAACAGAATTTAGTTAGAAAATGACTTTGTTTTCCAGCCTCTTTTTAAATGTACGGAAACATTGTTAATTTGTGTAAAAAGCTGCATCTCCTTCCTCAAATATACCCCAGCTGATTAAGATATATATATATATATATTTTTTTTGATTAAGATATATTTTCATTTGCAAATATCGCATTACCAGATTATATTTGTGCAAACCAAATGGAACTGATAAACGGTATTAGTTATCCGAAAATTTCGTTGTTATGCAACCTTCTTTGAATGGTGGTAACTTAGTTAGTGTAAAATAGCTGCATCTCCTTAGTTCTTCCTCAAATATGCCCCAGCTGATTAGGAATTAACATCTGCGGGAGTTTGGTGTAGGTACTTTGTGATATGAACCTTTTGCATACTGTTTGATTTTATTTTCTGCGTACAGAGAAACTGATACTCATCACTCTAGCGAGACCATTGAACAATGTGAAACTACCACAACAGCATCTTCCCCTAGAACTTCCAGTTCCTCTGGTAGACCTCAGCTCTGGGCTATATTGGATGGACTGCGCCTTATACTATCATCAAGTTATTTATTGCAAGTTGCACTCTTCCTTTGGCTAAGTGCATTGGTGTCTTCTTTCTTCTACTTCCAGGTCAGAAAGAATACTTCGTACTGCTATTTATATATCATCCGAATGAATACTTATATTCCTATTATTGTGTTATGCCAGGCAGCCTGGTGCAGCAAATTTCATTTTCTGAGCAGTCTCTTTCAAGATTTCATTTTTTTCTTTTTTTGCTAAATAATGTTGTCTGCTTCTCTGCAGAAAGTAACCGTTATTGCCAGTGCAGTTTCAAGTCCAGTCGAAAGAAGAAGATTGTTTGCACAAATCAACAGCCTTATTGCTATTTTCATACTTGGTGGACAACTCACTATAACTGTATACATCCATTACTCTTGTCTTTAATAAATTCTTTGCACGATAATTTTCGGGACCAGGTTCTTTAGCCTCCTTAGTTGTCCATCTCTGAGCTTGATATCGTCTCGTTACAAATCTCCTTTAACTACACACGTTTATCATGTATTTTGGCAGGGGCGTCTTCTGATTTTTGCTGGGGTTACAGCAGCTATTTGCTCGGCACCATTTGTTGGGTTCATAAATTTAATTGCCTTAGCTGTATGGCCTTCATGGATTGCAGTCGCCATCTCCGAAACCCTACGGAAGGTAACCTTTTCCAGTGCACCCTTTTAGTCTTTCATCAGAAATTTTTTGCTACATTGACACTTTTTCTCGTCCTCATACACTGCTTGAATGATCTTTCATAGTTGCTAATATAAGTCCATTCCTTTTTGGGCCCGTCCATTCTTTTTTGGGCCCGTCCATTCTTTTTTGGGCCCATTCAGGTGGTTATGTACGTAGTTACTAGACCTGCAAGAGAACTGCTCTTTACTGTTGTTACACAAGAGGAGAAGTATAAAGCGAAGGTAATATATACATTTAATGTGGACTATTATGCTTTAGATCCATAAAATAAACATCCACCTCGACTTCTAAGTGAATGTTATCTTCAACTTGTGTACAAATTTTCTCCAGTTTTTTCTTAAATTTTCACGACATCCTTGTTAATATAATATTGACAACAACGTGATTTCACAGGTATGCATAGATGTCATTGTTCAAAGGCTAGGAGACGCAACCGCAGCAGCAATGTACACGCTATTCTTCAGCACTTTAAAGGGAAATGCATCCACCATCCCTCTTTTTGCATTGCCTGTAAGTATCAACTACTTATTACAGATAATCATTCCATAGTTGCTATTGACAGAGCAGGGCGGGTCTGGGTCTATGTTTTTAAATGACGGGGCGGATCTGGGACATTTGTGACCCGTCCCGCCCTGCCCCATTGCCATACCTATGCTAACCAGTGATCTGCAAGAAACTTCTGTACTCTCTACTAAATTACCAGAGTCTTAATTCGTTTAGCTAATATCCGGAGATGTTAACTTACCTGTTCTTATTCACCAGGTTTGTTTCCTATGGATGGCAACTGCTTTCAGTGTTGGGCGCCAGCAGACTAAAATTGCAAAGTCCAGAGCTTCGCAAAAACCCGAAATTCAGTCCTAACAATCAATCTTCTTGGATCTTCCATAGTTTGAGGATATTTTTTCAGAATAGTGTTCCAATCGTTGAGTTGGGCTATCTGCCCAAATATTCAGAACTATGTATAGATACTGCTGGAACATATAGCTAAAGGAAATTTGAACTGCACTTGCTCAAATATTAAAAGATACACATGTTACAAACGCAAGCTTGTGTTGCCTCTCATCTGACTGATGATTTCAATCGATCAAGGTGTGTTATGATGGTTGATTGATGGTTCGGTTTTTGATGGATGCACATGTATGGTATCTTCAGCCAGGGCCAGAATTGTTACCAGATTGGAACTGAATTTCTTCAGATGTTCAAGTTCCACGAAGAGCACGGACACTATCCTGTATGAGTTTTCTTTCCCAGGTGGCTATGTCCTCAAAAGCATGTTCTGGCAAGGTTTCGAAAGGCTCCTTCCAGGGATCATTTTTAGCCAAATCATACGTTGCTCCCCGAATGGCTGCTCTCTTCGGCCCGCATGGTCGCTTTGAAGTCAGGGTATCGTAGGCCGTATCCAGCTGCTCAAAAGCACACAGGCAAGTAAGCATATAAGTAACGGATCTGGGCAAGTGAGTATAACACCTTTGCGCAGGCACGCTGACCCATAATCACGCTCTTACATCCATATTGCAGAACCAGAACATGTAAGCAATTGCAACAGCAGGTGCTCTCCCCAAACCAGCTGTGCAATGCACATAAGCTCGTCCATTCGCCTCCGAGATTGCCCACTCCAATGAGGAAACTGCTTTTGGTAATTCCTTTCTCAAGGAATCTGGATCAAAATCTTTTGCCTGGAGGACATTCACACTACAATACTTCAGAACTATGTTTGTTAAGCCTCTACCTGAAGTTGTCTCTTCAGGAAAGTAAGGAATACATTAGCTTACAGGCCTTCTCATGTGACGGATACCAAGATGTTGGCACCTACTTATAATAGCTTGCAGATCTATTCCCCAGTATTCCACATCTTTGTCCTGCTGCAAGTTGAGAATATAACCAACATTCTGCTCTTCTTTCAAATGATCAATGTCTTCAACTTTCTGAGGTTGGGATCCCACGATCAGATTTTCAGTTATTAGGGTATAGTTCATGCCTGAAACCAAAGATGAGATTGATAGTATAGTATGCATAACGTTTCAACATGATCCATCTACACGGCACCGCTCGGAAGGCACGGCTTCCACACCGCACGAGTGGGCCCACACAGAAACACACACCAACTTATGCAGTGCTCTTGCGGTGCCGTAAAAGTTTTGGTCTTTATGGAAGTCCAAGATCAATTAGCTCATTGTAGATCAACTCCTTGCTACAATAATTAAATCCCAGAAACCACATAATCATAAACATATGTTAACGGATACCCACACAAAACACCTATCAAGATTATCTATGCGTGGCATCACCAACATAATATCATCCCATTCTACATAAAAAAATGTGTAAATCTCAACTAAAAAAACACATAGCTCACCGAGATCATGATGATACTCGTAGGGGTTCCTCATCATATTCTTCATGGCACGATTGTATTCCTCCATTCTGTTCTCTGATCGGCTAAATGTAACACCTTTCTCATAACTTCCCACTCCTTCGGTCTCACTCTCCCCCAGTTTGCAGACGATCTTAATTGGGAAATTCTTTGAAGCCCAGATGGGATTCCAGAACGAGGCTGCCTTATTTTGCTTGCAAGGCAATAAATTAATAGGTCTGAGAGGTGGTGATATGCGCATCCGTGACAAGGAAAAAGGGGGAATGCCAATGACCTCCATCTTCTTCGTTTTTCCGTCTAATTCTTTCCCTATGATTCTATCTGTCTGTTCTGGTTCAATCACTACATTTTCAGATGTGGGTGGAGCTATTTATATATGGAATACGTTACAACATCATCCTAGCTCGACGCGAAACTAAGGGGCGGATTGGACCAACAAAGAATGCAAGGCGTACATTTTTTCCCCTATGCAATAGAAAAGAAAAACTACTTCTCAAAATGACAACTGATAAGATATCACATTGGCCACAACAGATTTATAGGCAAAAGGTTAATAAATGCAAAGGCATAATAAAACAAGTGTTTTGATAAAGCGTTGGGCGGTTCATGAGCGGTCAGGGTACACATAGCGCCTAGGCGGCTTAGGTGCCCTCTTAGTCGCCCCTGAGCGGGTACTTAGGCGGCAGTCGTTCAGGACGGAGGGCAACCGCCCAGCACTTAGACGGCACCTAGGCGGACTGGGCGACCTACTTCTCGAACAGAGAATAAAACACATGAAATTTAGTATATGTTCTGTGCTTGAAGGATATGCACTTGATAAAATCATGAACAAGTACCTACTTTTTTTTTTTATAATGTTGAACACACCCAATAGTCTACCGCAATACACTGCAAACCATGACAAAGAGGTAAGCCACATTTATCTAACCATATGTGACATACTCATGCGACTTCAGAAGAATTCAATACATGACATTTGAGTGTAATTATCAGTCATAAAACCACAAGCACACCATCTATTTTGAGGAACCATTAGCTACTTGATTGCACTACTTCTCCCACTATTCAATTCAGTGATACAAGATGGCCCCGATTTTATTGTGACATATGTTAACGGTGAAAATAGTGTAGTAAATGTTCACTTTCGCCACCTCCATATGAAGCCAACTCCTCCCATTGACTTTCACAAAATGGTTCTTTTATATTTATTTCTATACCCTCTCTTTATCCTCCTCCGTCACATCTGCAACTTCACTATTTGCACTAATAACCCCGTACTTTCTCAAAATTGCCTCACCCCAATCCCACAAACTCAGTATAATGTAACTCCCAATCCCGGCAATCAATCCATACGCAATCGAATACGTCATCGGCATCATCAGCAGCGTCAGAAATGCCGGAATCGACTGCCGCATGTCCGACCAGTCCAACTCCGCCACCGCCTTCATCATCAGAGCCCCAACCAGAACCAGCGGTGGGCCAACAGCCCACGGCGGAATCGACGCCAGCAGCGGCGTGAAGAAGAACGACAGCGTGAAGTAAACCGCCACCGTCAACGCGGTCAAACCCGTCCTTCCCCCCTCCTTGATCCCCGTCGAGGACTCCACGTAAGCCGACACCGGCGACGTCCCGAGCAGAGCTCCCGCTGCAATCGCCGTCGCGTCCGACATGAACGCGAAGTACTGCCCCTCGAAATCGCCGTTGGCGTCCAGGAATCCGGCGAATTTCGCGATTGAATAAAGAGTACCCGTGGTATCGAGTACGTCGACGTAGAGGAAAGTGACGAGGGCTTCCCAGAATTTCCCCTTTCCGATGTCCTTGAAGCTCAGAGCCCCGGCGGTTTTCTCGATTCTCGGGAGGGCAACGACTTTCTTGAAATATTCGTAAGCAGTGTCGCCGGCGGGAGTGTGGGGAAACACGGTGACCTTACTGTTTCTGAACCAGGAAACCGCCGTCACGAAAACTATGCCGAAAATCATACCACCCTTTACGTTTTTCACTAAGCAATAAGCTATGATGACGAACCCGACGACTCCGAGCCATAGAGTGGGGCTCACCATGCGATGGTGCAAACAGAGTATCCCGCCGGAGACCGTTCCGCCGGGTAGTAGTGTGACGGTGCCGTTCGCGAACGTTGTCACCGGCGCAACCGATACTCTGTCGGCGACCGGGCAGCCACCGAGGGTCACCAGGGTGGAGGAACTGAATCCGATCAGACCGATCCCCTGATTCCCCTGCAATCCGATGAAGGCGAGGAACAATCCGATTCCGGCGGAGGAAGCAATTCTAACGGGCTTGGGGACCAATTTTGCGAGCTTCGAACGGAAACCAGCACCTGAGATTATTAAGAAGATGATTCCTTCGAGGAAGACGGCGGCGAGTGCGCTCCGATACGGCACAATTCCGGATCCGTGGAATCCGACGACTGTGTAAGCGAAGTAAGCGTTGGTCCCCATCCCCGGAGCTAAGGCTAACGGTAAATTAGCGAACACCCCCATCACGACGCAACCGATTAAGGAGGCAGCGGCTGTTGCGACGATCAGATCCTTCCTGATTCTGTCCAGGCAGAGTTGGTATCCTGGGTTTATTGGATCGAATTTGCAGGATTCGTCCGGCTGGATGAGGCGTAGGTTAGGGTTTCCTGTGCAATTAGCGGCGTTGACAGATGGATCGGAGCAGAGAGGGACACAGTCGGAGACAGTGCACGTTCCGCCGGAATCCGTGAGTATGGATGCGTTGACGGCGAGGATATAGGCCATTGTGAGGAACGTGGCGGTGCCGGCTCGGAGCTCGGTGGTGAATCTCGTGTTCCGTTCGGCGAGTTTGAAGCGTCTCCCAACCCATGATTTTCCAACGGAGGAATTCATGCGGCTGATGATGGATGACGGCGGCAGAGGTCTCGGAGGCGACGGTGGCGACCCATTTTCTACGTCCATTGTTGTGGGAGGAATTTGTGTGTCGTGTCAACTGGGAGTGTCTGCGTGTCTCATTTCTTATACTGTTTTGCATTGCTGGTCAGAGATTCCAAAGTGCAACGGCATTTGAAGTTTGAACACAGATACTTGACACTTCAGTTAAGTCAAGTTTATTTATTTCTGAAAAGTCTTTGATGTAGGATAAAAAAAGTTTATTTATTTCTAAAAAGTCTTCGGTATAATTAATCTCTAATTTTAGTTTAATTAATAAATACTCATTAACAAAAATAAATAAAATGTTACAAAATTTTATAAATTTTTAAAATTATATTTTATAAAATTATGGTGAAAACAAGGTTAACTATAGCTCAAACTGTTCATTTCAATCGCACAAAATTTGACACTGCAACGAGCATAAAAGATAGAAGGATGTTATGTTCTTCATCGAAAATGCTACATGTATTAAATTTGATACAAAAAACAGTGTATGTCATATGTGTAATATTATTGATATGTGATAGGGTACGTGAGTCATTATACTACCTTAGAAGCTTCAAATGTGAAATCTAACATCTATGGAATCATGTAGGAATCCTAGGGACCAATAAGAACAAATTGCTTGGTAGTATGGAATCAATAGGGGGAATAGGGAAGAGAGAAAATGGAACCAACTGGGGAGAATCTAAGGGTAGAGAATGACCAACAATCTCCCTCAATCTCGCGTTTACAACTCTAAAATGATCCAATAAGGCAGAGAAACGTATGCATCTTAATTCTGGTCACCCAAATTATAATATTGGATTTAGAATCTTCGTATGAAGAGTGGAAAATCATATGTGTATGTGTGAATCAATATATAATAAATGTAGGTTTTTATAAAAGTATTAGCATTAAGATGATAGAATGAATTATCACATTTCATTGTATACTGATTGACTTTTATGTTTATAATACGTGTGAGACAAATTAACTCTAACACCCTGCAAGTTTAAGTAGGTAAACTCTGTTTTCTACTTCAAAATTAATAAAAAAAAACTAGGCAAACCCTGTTGAAACCAAGCCAAACCAAGCATACCCAGTATATCCTGCCTTTAAGCAGGGTCTGGAGAGGGTGGGATGTACGCAATCATACCTCCACCACTGGGGCAGGAAGATTATTTCCGTGGAGACCCTCAGCTCAAAAAAAAAACTCACATGCTATTATCTTGGCTATTTATATTATCTTGGCTAACCCAATTAACCTCACATGCTCTAGGTCCATCAACACTCGTGTGACATTTTTGCAGCTTGATTTATTGGGACACGCCTTTTTTATTTGTGTGGGTAGGTGAATAGAGGGCCAATGAATCATTTTTTGTTCGTTGGACCATAGTGAGCTCTGATTCCAAGTTAAAATTTAGAACAGATCTAATCAGGTGGGTTCGAGCCCATGTGCGTGCACGTGTGGGTCAGTTTATAAGGAAATATGAGCTTAAACTCATAAAAACCTTAGCACCAAGCCAAAAGAGTGAAACATCACTTATCATTATATGTTGTTTGATATTTATATTTCTAATATGTGTGGGACATTTTTACTCTGGCACCCTGCCGCAAGTCCAACTAGATAAACCCTATTGAAACTTGGTTATTTATATTATCTTAGCTAACCCGATTAATCAAAGAGGCTTTAAATCTATCAACAATTGTTGACTTTTTGTCGTTTGTATTATTGAGTGTCTTTTTTTTATGGGTAGATGTATAAAGGCCACACGAAACTTTTTTTCGTTTGTTAGACCTTATTAGTTCGGATACCAAGTTAAAATTTGAAACAGACTCGATCTGGTAGGTTCAGGCCCATGTGTATACGTGTATGAGCCAGTGTATAAGGAGATGTGAGCTTACACTCATAAAGAGAAATTTTTCGGTCTAGCATGCTATGTCCCGAACCGTCCCGAGTTATAATCATGATCGTTGGATTTTCTTCCTACGGTCACCATTATTTAAGTTACTTATTATCATGATCGTCATATTAATATCCAACGATCAAAATAATAACTCTGGACGGATCGGGATATAACTTCCAGGATTTGAACACTTTTTTTCACTCATGAAAGCCTTAGTAGCAAGACAATAGAATGAAACATCATATTTTATTATATACTAGTTGAGTTTTATATTTATAATTCACATGAGATAAATTAACTCTATCGTGAAGATGATTTTAAAATCAATAATGAATTTTGACTACAACAATTGAAAGTGATTGAAATTTTTTGAAGTAAGGGTTTTGTACTTTAAATCTATATTTTTGGGATTTTAGATTTTTGTCCTTGGCTAGAGCATGGGAATACAAAGCTTAAAATTTAATGCAGACAAGTATGATATTTTTTGATCGGTTAGATAAGTATGAGTTTTTTTTCATTGTTTTTTTTCATTGGCCGCCCACGCAGGTCGAATTGTTCCAAAAAAAACACTTAGGCGATCGCATTCTCGAACATTGGTCTAAAGTCATTGAGTTTTCTTATGTTTTGTAATAGTATGCTCCAGGATGGTCCATAGTTCTTATCTAGACATTTAGATTTTGATCTGATTGCGCCATTTGAAATCCATTTAAAAACACTTTTGATCTCAACTATTTGAGAGTTGAAGAATTCAATGATCTAGATTAGGAACTCTGAGGAGTTAAGAATTTTGTTAAGTCTCTAACTACTTCAGCTGTAATATTCTGAAATATACAAATGAATAGGCCTATCCATGTAGATTGTTGAGCCCACTTGATGATCACCTTACATCTATGACAAAGCGACCACGTTGAATAAATGGTAGTTGAGTAAAATAAAAAATATACGGAAATAATATGCGTACATAATTTTGGTGTATATAATTATGTACAATCAATAGAATATGAACATGTGGAATGATGCACCAATAAAATATGCATGGTCCAAATTAAAATGACACATGTATATGTTATATTGGTTGTACATAATTATGTATACTAAAATAATGTACATATATCATTATTGAAAAATATACTTGAGCAGCACCGTTTGATCTTAATATTTCTGTTTCTCTCCTTGCCAAGCCCAAACAATATTTATATCCTGTCTCAGCAAATATTGATACTCCAACATGTCACATGTAGACTTCATTGGGATAATGCTTTGAAAAGGGTTTGTGGATTTTTATGTTTAGAACATTCAGCCCATTGTAATTTGAGTTTTAATAGGAGAGAGACTCTTTAGTTCTCTCATGCATATATATGGGTCATGTCTAGGGTTATAGATAGATTGAGATTAACCACCACAAGTGTTCATCTTCTGCACGTTTTCTCTGGAGCAAGAGCTATAGGTGGCTCTCTCCAACTTCCGATCGTGGAGTGCACGTGTATTCGGAAGTGAATGTGGAAAACTTCAAGAGCGACAGGCATATTGATGATTAGCACCACAGTCGTGTCAAAATCGCTTTCAAGACAGTGTGTACGTCCACGATATAGCTTGAACATGAAAATTGGTAAGTCTTTAATTTCGATAATCTGCAATATATAGATAATATGAGGAGGTGATTTAAAATATTTTTACTTCCATGGACAGAGTACCATCCTTTAGAACAGTTAGGTCCGTCTAGTCTCAGTGATCCAACGTTCTTCTTAGTTCTTCATCACTTTCAAGTGCATGCAACGAGCAATCTCTTGAAGTATGGTGACAATAGAGTGAAACGACTTTGCTAATGTGAAATGAACTTCATCCTTCTAATCATTGCTAACAAAGAAACTAATAAGCGAAATTGTAAGGAAAGCATGAGAGTTTATGTGGTTCGGCAATGACCTACATCCACAGGAAGAGCTCTTCCTTTTTATTCTTTTTCTTGTATCTTTTTTTGTATGATACACGTATATATAGAGTCTTTACAAGTTTATCTCGTCAACTAAATTCCCTACCAATAAGGGATGTGATCCCTACAAATTAGGGATCACAAAATAAGGAATGGATTTGGTCAAATCCTTTCCTTAACACTCTTTCTTAAGTTAGGTAGTGGATATCTTACATCTAACAAGGATAATACTTCTTAAAACGATCGACGATTAACTGCCTTCGTCAAGAAATCTGCTAACTGATCCTTCGATCTCACAAATTGAAGTGTCATAATATTTTTCTTGAGCTTCTCTTTAATGAAGTGTCGATCAATCTCAACATGTTTTGTTCGATCATGCTGAACTGCGTTCTCCGATATGTGGATACCTTGTTGTCACACATCAGTGGACACGCGTGCTTGGATGGGAATCCAAGCTCAATCATCAGTTTTATAAGCCATCGAACTTCTGTTACTCCTCTGGCTATACCTCAAAATTCTGCCTCAGCACTAGATCTTGTCACCACAGTCTGCTTCTTACTCTTCCAAGTAACAAGATTCCCTCCAACAAGGGTGAAGTACCCCGAAGTAGAGCATCTGTCCATAGGGGTACCTGCCCAATTAGCATTAGTATAGGCTTCAATCTAAAAATGTCCATTTTTAGAATACATGACTCTAGTATCTGGTGACCCTTTCAAGTATCTTAAGATTCTGAAAGTTGCCTCCATATGATCCTTTTGAGGGCTGTACATAAATTGGCTCACCACCCCTACAGCATATGAGATATCAGGTCGTGTATGTGCCAAATAGATTAATTTTTCGACCAAATGTTGGTATCTACTTTTTTCAGCTAGTTGAGCTCCCTCTACCCACCATCTTCAAACCATGGTTAAGTACTATATGTGTGTCAACTGGTTTGCAATATAGCAATCCTATCTCAGCCAAAAGATCAAGAACATATTTTCTTTGGGATATATAAATTCCTTTCTTAGATCTCATCACCTCTATACCCAAGAAATACTTCAGCATCTCCAGGTCTTTCATCTCAAATTGTCGAAACAAACTCTTCCTCAATTCTTTTATCTCATCAACATCATCTCCTGTAATAATCATGTTGTCAACATAGATAATAAGGCAAGTGATGCTTTGGGCTCGAAGTCTCAAAAATAGGGTATGATCGGAATTACTCTAGAATCTGGATGTACCAACACTTCTTCATAACAATCGTAAATCTTCCAAACCATGCTCTGGGTGACTGCTTCAGACCATATTATGCCTTTTGTAATCTGCATATTTCATGGGAACGAAACTCAGTAGAAAACCTAGGTGGAAGAGACATGTACACCTCCTCAGAGTTTGTATTGGAGTTCGAAAATTCAATATTTGAGTAGGCAAGCGATTAACTAAAAAGACAGACGTAACAACAGCTTCTGGCCGAAAAACTTGGGGGAACACGAGACTCAATCATTAATGCTCAAGTAATTTCAAGAAGAAATCGATTTTTTCGTACAGCTACATCATTTTGTTGTGAAATGGGGACATGAGGTCTGGTGTAACAAATTTTTTTCGGAATAAAATGTTTTCATATCATAGTTGACATATTCCCCCCCATTATCAGACCTCAACACTCGAATTTTGGTTTTAAACTGGGTGTAGATCAAATGTTAAAACTGAGAAAACTTTTCGAAAACCTCAGATTTATTTTTCAAAGGATAAATCCACGTTATATGAGAGCAATCATCAATAAATAGCACAAAGTACCGAAGATCTCGACCCCCAACAATAGGTGTAGGTCCCCAAACGTCAGAATGTACTTAGCAAATATTTCAGGAACACTACTATGTTTAGATAAAAACGTCTGTCTGTGGCTTTTAGCCAGAATGCATGTTTTACAATGAAATGGAATTCTTGATAATTGAGAGAATAAACGATAGAGATATAAATGAGATAGATAACTCAACCGACGATGTCACAACCAACTTTATGAATCAAGTGACTCACGAGTTAAGAGTGTCCGTCTCACAGAAGCAACTTCATCAACGTAGTACAGACCATCCTGCTCAGTGCCACTCTCAATGATTTTCTTCGAATGACTATCATGTAAAATACAAAAGGTATGATAGATTAGCACCACACGGTTCAACTCATTCGAAATATGATTGATCAACAATAATTTATATGATAGCAACGGCACATATAAATATTTAGATAAACGAATGGAAGGAGAGATTTCGATTATTCCGATACTCTTTACGGGGCCAAATGCTCCATTTGCTGTCTGTACCATCTTCTTGGAAGCTTTCTGCACCTCAATAATATTCGATAAATCATGTGTGATTGTATCGGTGACCCCACAATCAAATATTTATGTAGCTTTCTTTTTCCGAACGGGCTCTTTCACCAAGTGGGCTGCAGAAAAATTAGAGGAGCATATATTCATAATTCCTGGGCAAGATTTACCAGAACTGGGCCCAATTCTGCACTTGCTTTTATCAGAATTCGGCCCATTTTCACAAATCTCAATCTTATCCCCAAAACACCCCCGAGGAAAAAATCTCGCAGGGTTAATTGATGGAGGGCAATCCGGTAATTTCACCATTGGAACCCTTCTTTTTATGTTAAGAATTGACTTATGTAAATAAGGAAGGGATAATTATAAATCCCTTCCTTATATGAATCTCACAATTCTAGGGATCATGATTGTGGGAGATTGTGGACTGTGAGTCCTATATGTACTTGAACGCAGAGAAAGAAAAACACAAGAAAAAAACATAACACAAAATAAAGTGGAAGAGCTCTTCCCGTGGAGTAGGCAATTCACCGAACCACGTAAACATCGTGTGTTCTTTATTATTCTGCTTATTATGAAATCGGAGCAGGAACAATCCTGAATCTCATCATCTACCTAAGGTCTAACCTGTTTCCGGCGCCATGGGAGACAAGAAGCAGGCATCAACCAGCTCAGATCTCATCCTTGTCGATCAGTTCGAACAGTTTCGACTGTTTATGAATCAGCAATCAAAAACTAATAGTGATTCCTCATCATCCTCCAACACTGTGGAGTCAGGGGACCAGAATTTGTCTGCAGTCATTGAGTTCAAACTTGATAACCACAATTACGTGCTCTGGGCATGTCTGATGGAGGTATACATCGTTGGCTAGGGCTGTTATGGATTCATCACTGGGGAGGCGAAAGCCTCGGATGAATCTGATGCTACGTACTCAAGATGGAGGGAACAAGATTCACAGGCATTCGGATGGATTACTCGATCTGTGGAACGTCAACTTGTCCAGGAATATGCTTATTACCCAAATTCTTATGAGCTATGGAAAATCCTCAAGAAAACATTTACCGTGGGAGAAGACAGCCTTCGGATTTTCGATCTCATCACTAGGGCTGATCGTTTGAGTCAAGGAAAGGCCATCATTGAAGATTTCTATGGCCAGTGCTCGTCACTCTAGCTAGAAATCGACCGGCGGAGACCTAACCCTATGGAAACTGTGAATGACATCGATAAATTTAATCAGATTCAAGATGAACATAGATTGTTTGTCTTCCTTACCAGACTAAACAATGAATTCGAACCAATTGTTCGAGATCTGCTCAAAATGAATCCTTTGCCCTCAATTGAAGTTGCATACGCGACTGTCCGATGGGAAGCCGCCAAGAAGGTGATTCTCCGACCCTCTGCAGCCTTCGAAACGTCAGAGACATCACGGGGAGTTGGAATTGGTACGGGACTCACTGTTAGACAGGAAAGAAGCGTGAACCTTCAAATTGAAGGCAAAAATGGTCAAATTTAACAACGATCAGACAACCCGTTTCCGACGAAGCCATCATTTTGTCGTCCTAACGTTCGGTGCGATTACTGCAACATCCTAGGTCATATAAAATCCGAATGTTACTGGTTCAAGCAACAGGCGGGAGGACCAAACGAGTATTGAAATGAATAAGATACAGTATTTACGTGGTTTGGGTATGAATCCCTACTCCACGGGAAGAAATACTTCCGCTTTGTTTTTCTTTCTTTTTCTCTACTCTTACTTGTAAATGCATCTCATTACATATATATATACACAAGTTCTCACTACTAAGCATGCTTTAGTAAGCATGCTT
>JAOYMZ010011597.1:0-20895 GCA_025802335.1 Pinguicula primuliflora
GGGCTTAGGTGGGTAGTGGGCTTTAGGTTAAATTAATTAAACGGATTAATTGATATAACTAATATATAAGCCCAACATATTGTAACAATTCCTCTTTGGGATTCGGTCCTTCATTGTTATGGGGCGCAGCACGGACACACGATTGAGGGTCTGCAGGCTGCAAAAGAAACGAAAAGCACGTCGACAGTGGGCTGGGCTGAAAACCTCATTCCATAGACTAGACCTTACCATTTTAACATTATTAATTGGAGTTCAACAAAAAATTAGACCTGTAAATTTTTTCCCCACAACGACAACGGGATGGTAGTAGGGTTCTACCTATTTGACTCTATAAAGAATCCCCATTGAGCCTCTTAACAATAATTCTTCAAGCCTACTCATCAAAAACCTAAAGAAAAACTAGGTGATGTCCCCCCGTTGTAACCAATATATAGAAATGATTTTCTTTCCATTCAAACACCTTTGATCACTCATTAAGAAGGGAAGATGGGTAATTTTAATGGTTGCATAGATTTATTCCTACCGGGGCGTCCCCCATTCCGACCCGGTCCTCAGGAAGAGGGGGCTATGGAGTGAGTTCTATGCAGTGCCATCGTGGCATTGCGGGATTGGCCTGTTACCGGGTGGCCGTGCAAAGATGTTGAACATCAGTCCATCTGCCACACCAATCTCACCACTGCATAATGTGCCGTGAGTTGCACACATCCCACATCCCGATCTTCCAACTTGTTTTTTCCCCTCTTGGCATCTAGCTACACTAACAGGCAGCGCGGGTAGATGGGCAATGTTCGTGTAGGTAGATGCCAATTGTAAGAAAAAACATATGCTCTCAATATCCTCATCTGTGTAGACAGGATAAAAGTTTTGTTTGACTTGTATATGATGCTGTATTAAGGATCCCTCCACATCAGTCCAAGAAACTATTTGCTGATAATCCATTGAACCAAACCAACCCCACATGCCTTCCATGTGACGACCTGCGCGCACATGAATGGAGAGGAGAGCTGTGCAGTGTATCACTACTGTTCACACACATTTATTGGTGAGAGTTAACTTATGATTGATCTCTTAGATCCAGTCCAGTCCAGTCCAGTACTAATATAAAATTTGTAATTATAAATTTGAAGAATCAAGAGAAACAAATCCAATGGCCTCTTCGTAGTGTTGTTGTCTGCTAGCTGTTTAGAGGACCAGATAATTTATGGATCGCTTTGCTTTTGTTGTAGTACACTCTTTGCTTTAATTTGTGGTCCAATACTGTAAATAAAACATCAAACGACACTCTTCTGCTTGTGAAAAGATCAATAAAATATTACTTGTTTTTGTGGGAAAGTGTCCTGTTGGGAAATTGAAATTCGAACCTTTTTGGGACCAATGGTCCACTGGACAAAAAAACAATGGAAGAGTCATGGGAGAGATGTGAATTGTAATTAAAAGATATGTATGAAGTCCAACTCACAAATAATTTTTTTTAGATGGATGAGAGGTACAGTGCATTGATGCAATTATGATCGACGTATACTTTCATGGGCTTCAAATAGATATATACGACTCGATTATTGACGGGCCCGAGCTAAAGCATCGTTTTTGGTTGAAGCCCAAGAATATTGAGTTAACCAAAAAAAAAAATCAAAAAATAGGATTGGACCATAACTGACGGCCCACAATCTTATGCTGACGAAAAGAACTTAGAAACTACCTGAATCCGCTGGAAGTGGAAGTGACAAGAGAATGAGAAAAGCCCAAGTTAGTTTCTTTTCATAACTGTTCTAAAGTGTTCGAGAAAATGTGTTACTGATTTTATTTTCTCTTTCAAGTATTTAACATCTTGGGACTGATTTACTGCAGTCTTATAAACTCACATGTAGTTTTTTCATGTGTTTTATTATTATTAGTTCTATTATTATTATAATTATTTTTTTATTATCATTATTTATTTTATTTATTTTTTATTTTTATTTTTATTATTTTATTATTTTATTATTTTATTATTTTATTATTATTTTTCTTTATTTTTATTTTTTATTTATTTATTTTGTATTTATTTATTTATTTTTTTGAGCTGAAGGTCTCCACGGAAATAATTTTTTTGCCCCAGTGGTGGGGGTATGATTGCGTACATCTCACCGTCCCCAAACCCTATCTAAGGGCGGGATATACTGGTATGTTTGGTTTGGTTTGTTTTATAAACTCACATGTGATTTGAATTATGAGCGTTAACTGTATCAATATTACATGTTATAAACATATTTTGTCGTTTGATTTTGATTGTGATAGTTAAGGTCGTTCGTAGTATTTACTTATTTGACTTCTAGTCTGGTAGTAATCAGTGGGACGCACTAGTGGATAGGTAACATCTCATTTATTTTATTGCATATTTTTATTATGATTATTTTATGTATTCTATTATTATTATTATTATTATTATTTGAGTTGGGATCTCTACGGAAACAATCTTCCCATCCTGTTGAGGGGTGGGAGTAGGATTGCGTACATCTTACCCTCCTCAGACTCTGCCTAAAGCCGGGATTTACATGGTATGTTTGGTTTGTATGGTTAGTTAAATTTCCATGTGTTTACTTCGAATTTGATTACGCTGGTTAGAACAATTAAATGAATGGTAAATAACAGATATGCCCCTAATGTGTATTTGAGTTTTAAGCAATCCATATCAATACTACGCTGAATCACAACATGTAAACGAGCAACTATGGAGATTAGCACAAATTTTACCGCCAAAATACAAGTTAAAATTGAACAAAATCATTCACGGCCATCTCTCAGAGACATAATTAAATTGAACACATCCTGAATTAAACGAATCCAATCATCATACACTCAAAAAAATAGAACGAAACAATGTTACACTTGAAAAACAAGACCACATAAATAGAAACAAACATGTGTTATATTCGAAAATATAAACGAACAAATTGAACAACATTCATAAAAAGACCCCAAGTTCATTCATCCTGTCCAAATCCAGCATTTCTATATCTGGTGAACATAGAATCGGCCATTTGATCCCTTTTATCCGTCCATTCAGGAGATGGTTCCAAGTTCACAATCAAATCTGGAGATTGGCCACCCTCCATATCATCCGTCCCCCCCATTAAGTCTTACTTAATGGAGTAGGGGGACGTACCTTGTTCTATTCCTTTTGTTGCTGTAGTTCTCCTGGGTTTGTCAGCAGAGGTAGGAAAACTCCCTTGTTCTGTAGCTCCCGTCCCCGCCATTCTGGTAAGAATGGAGTACCGGGGACACCCTATGTCTCTTGTTTATCAACCTTGTCATCTAGAATATCATAGGGTTGATTTTCCTTAAGAAAATTGTGTAGGATGGAACAAGTATAGATCATCTGAATTTGACACTTAATGTGGGTACATAAGCGACCTCAAGACTGCCCAGCGATGCTTTAGGATGCCGAATGTGCGCTCAATTATATTTCAGGCCTTAGAGTGCTTCAAATTGAAGTACTTTATGGCATTCTAAGGACCTCAATTTCTGGTGGCTGATGAGACAATATATGTCACACTATTGTGCAAGCATACACAGTCGTGCAAGTAATAAATTCTTGGTGAGCAAGGGTCATTTCCTCAGGGAGTAGTCCTAATCTAGTTAAGCTTTAAACACAATCAGAGTAACCGATTAACTACAGAGTGGGTTGGTTTAACTACAAATTAAGCATAACATGCACTAAAACAAACTCAAACATAAGGACCAAGTACTAGGCAGTCTTTGTCACAGCACGAGATGGCAGAATCGAAGATTAGAGGCTAAAACAGGACAATGCGTAGAGAAGGCTTTAGGCAAGGTATCTTGCCTCACTATGCAACATTTCCTATCATTCACATGCATTAAGATTCATTCGTTCAAACACACCACAGGGCTCAAATGTAGCTATTGCTCAAGGGCAAGTCATATAGCCACTCTAAGCCTCAAAAGAGGTGACCTTGAGTTCACAAGATTAACTACCCCTTAATGTGGCATTTGAAGCCCGAGAGTAACCTCTTGGGTGAAGATGTGGTTGTATTTAGAGTCTAACCAAGCCCTTGTGATCGAGTTACCGAGGCTAGGTTTCCAAAATAAATGAGGTACACGGATAATCTAACCTAGGTTAAGGCAAACACTCATTCAAACGGAAGGTAATCACATTAGTTCACGTTGTCACCCCGTGAAATAAGCTTTAAGCATCCATCGGTGCAAGAATTAACAAAGGAGATTAAGCATGCATAAAATCCTCATTCATAATTCGGCCGAACACAAACATATGTAAAGGAAACTAAACGAGGGCCTTCATAACATGCAAAATACATAGTAATGCTACATAGATGAGGCTCAACCGAGCCTCAAGCCACAAAAAATTAGTTCATACTCAAGGTATGAACCCGAAAAGCACAAATAAAGAACATGTTCATAGCCATAATACAAGAAAAATAGACTAGACGACAATGTTCCCCTTTTTGAATTGAAGACAAGCTTCCCCTTTTCGGCTTGTTCCCACCTTGAATCTGCCAAATCTACCTCGTCCGAAGGAGTATTTGTCTGGAAGGAGTAATGTGTGAATGAAGTTCGAAATGTCTCTATCTATAACCCTCAACCAGCTTGGAAGTGAAAAGACAGAGTTGCCCTCGGTTTGACTTGGAGTTGAATTGAGTTTTCCCTCCGTAATTCAGTTTAGGTGGGAAGTTGTTGAGATTAGTGGCCAAAAATCCTTCTCTTGTTGGGATTATGGTCTTCCAAGTCCAAAGTTGTAACATTGCACCATAAAATAGGTAGATTTGCACCAAAGTATGCTAATGTAGCCTCCTTCTTCAACCTAGGAAAATAATTACGTTTTAGTTCGAAATATAGATGTTAATAGCATGAAATGGTATAAAATAAAGCATGAAATAAGCTCTAGATCAAGTCTCATCAACACCCCACACTTAGAAACATGCTTGTCCTCAAGCATAAACTAAAAATAAGACTAGAGATGAGATCATAAGTTATGTATGCATGCAAGATGTAAGCACTGATCATTTCATGCATCCTGTTGGCGTGTCTAGTCTCAAGGGAATGCTCGGGGCAAGAGAGGTAAGGATAAGATTGCAACCAAACAAGGTGTGCAAACCATGCTTCCCTAGAAGCTTTTAGCGTGGCCTTTCTAGCTTGTGTTCTAATGCATTGAACTCCCTATCCATCTGACCACAATCCTACTGCACAAGTTTTCATATAAATCTCAAGTTGAGACTCAACTTCATCACACTCTTTCTTTTTAGGGACAGAGTATGGGTAAGGGTCCTCTTGTTGATGGAGTTGGAAGGATTAAGATGGCTTCTCATTTTGGCTTACATGTGGGGTGGACAGTTCTCTAAATCCTATCTGCTCAAAGGATGATGACTACTAATGCTCCTGACCCTTCTTGCGTTTTGCTTTTCTTCCTTATTGCTCAGCTTCTTTTCATGCTGCTTTTCTCTCGGATTTGCTCCATATTTTCTTATGATAGGGCTTGAACCTCCATTTGATCAGCAAGGGGGTGATTAGATGATTTGTTTTTCATTGGCTTTGCTAGCCTTTTGATGTGCCCCTGATTTTCGTATGAGTTAAGATTTTTGATGCCACTTTTTGCTTTCTTTTCTTCAGCTTTTCTGGTTGTTTGCTTGCAGTTGGACTTTTTTTTTCTTTGGCTTGGGGTCAAGAGCATATTCATCAACATCACCTTGGTCAGATCAAACTAGGTCCCTGTGTCTCTCCCTTCCCTCAAAAAAAAGTTATTATGGACTCTCAACTTCGGATCAACCATTGAACTTATGCACTCAACCATCATGCCACTAGGAGTTCAATAACATTAACCACAAATTCATGAATGAATAAACTCTATAAGCCATAGCCAAGATAGCATGCATAGGTGACATTAGTAAGCAGCAGAAAGAAATGTTCATCTCAAGGCATCATGAAGGCAGTAGTAGGGATACAAACGAAAAATTTTAAGCCTCACCAAGGGAATGTGTAAGAATTGGCAAATCAGCCATGCATATCACTCAACAGGTACGCTACACCCCACCCACACTTAAAAATATGCTTGTCCTCAAGCATGGGCAGAAACATAACAAATATGAACATGGAGGGATGAAGCAATACAACCTGAGGTGAGCTGATTGTTTAGTGTCCTGTCTTGTCACCCTTGTTCTTCTTGGTGGCTCTTTCTTCTTCTTGGCTAGCTATTGCTGGGTTTTCAACAAAATAGATTCATCAAAAGCATGAGACAATAATAAAGACAATTATAAAGACAAAAGGAAAGTGATACCGGGTGGGTTGCCTCCCACCAAGCTCTCAGTTTAGCATCTTGAGATGGACTTCTTGCTGCTTATTCCACAAATCTTATGGACTCCTTCTGTTGAACCAGGTCTTGAGGTGATAAATACAGCTTGATCCTATGTCCGTTTACTTTTGAGCTTTCCTGGGAACCTTAATGTCACAAGCACCATAGGGGTATACCTTGACCACCTCATACGGTCCCGTCCATTTACTTTTGAGCTTTCCTGGGAACAATCTCAACTTGGTGTTGTACAGAAGAACCTGCTGACTTTCCTGAAATGACCTCCTTTTGATATGTTTATCATGCCACCTTTTGGTATTCTCCTTATAAATTCGTGCATTCTCATAAGCATTTAGGCGCAGCTCGTCTAATTCAGATAGTTATAATAATCAATTTACTCCAGCCACATTGTGATCCATGTTCAATGCCTTAATTGCCTGAATGCTTTGTACTCAAGCTCCACTGGTAAATGACATGCCTTGCCATACAATAGTCTGAATGGTGATGCCCCTATTGGTGTCTTATAGGCTGTCCTGTATGCCCACAGAGCATTATGCAATCTGAGTCACCAATCTTTTCTGGAGCCCTCCTCTTTTCCAGAATGGATTTAATTTCTCTGTTAGAGACCTCTGCTTGACCATTGGTCTGAGGGTGATAAGGTAGAGTGATCTTGTGTGCACCCCATATTTGTTCAAGAGTTTCTCAAACAGTTTATTGCAAAAGTGTGATCCTCCATCTGAGACGATATACCGTGGAGTCCCATATCTCGAGAAGATGTTATCCTTGAGAAACTTCACAACAACAACTGCATCATTAGTAGGTGTGGCAATGGTCTCAATCTACTTGGAGACATAATCCACTGCAACCAGAATGTACATTTTCCCTTGAGATGGTACGAATGGTCCCATAAAATCTATGCCCATACATCAAATACTTCAACTTCAAACATGCCAACTTGTAGCATCTCATCTCTGCTTGTTGCATTGCCGACTCTCTGGCACCGGTCACATGCTTTGGTGAAGATATGAGCATCCTCAAGTATGGCTACTGCTCACGGGCAAGTCATATAGCCACTCTAAACTTCAAAAGAAGTGACCTTGAGCTCATACGATTAACTACCCCTTAGGGTGGCATCTGGGGCCCGAGAGTGACCTTTCAGGTGAAGATGTGGTTGTGGTCGAGTTACCGAGGCAAGGTTTCCTAAATAAATGAGTTACACGAATAATCTAACCTAGGTTAAAGCAAGCACTCATACAAATGGAAGATAGTCACATTAGCTCACAATGTCACCTCATGAACTAAGCTTTAAGCAACCATCGGTGCAAGGATTAACTAAGGAGACTAAACATGCATAAAACCCTCATTCATAATTCGGCCGAACACAAACATATGTAAAGGAACTAAACGAGGACCTCCATATCATGCAAAATACATAGTAATGTACATAGATGAGGCTCAACCGAGCCTCAAGCCATAAAAAGTTAGTTCATACTCAAGGTATGAACCCGAAAACCACAAGTATAGAACATGTTCATAGCAATAATACAAGAAGAATCGACTAGCAAACAAAGTTCCCTTTTGGAATTGAAGACCAGCTTCCATTTTTCAGCTTGAATATGCCTTGAATCTGCCAAGAATCCCCTTCGGAAGCAGCGAATGTCCAGAAGTGGTAAGTGATAAAATGAGCTTCAAACAGTCGCTCTCTAATCCCTCATTCCATTGTGGAGATGAAAAGACGAATGTGCCCTCAGTTTGACTTGGGTTTTGACCGACTTTCCCCCCTTTAATGTGGTTTAGGCGGGAAGTTGTAAGGATTAATGGCCAAAATGATCTTCCAGTTCCAAACTGCACTTTTGCACCTGAAAATAGGTAGAATTGCATCAATATGCCCTATTGTAGCTTCCTTCTTCAACCTAGAGCAAATAAGCATATTTTAGTTCAAATATAGGTGTTAATGGCATGAAATGATATAAAATAAAGCATGAAATAAGCTCTAGATCGAGTCTCATCAACCTCCAAGCCTCGACTGGAGAAATGATGGCAATTCCACTCCTGCCCCTCGCCACTACTCCTCTGTCACACAGTTTTCTATCATCTCACCAATCCGATGGTACTGTATACAATTAAAGAAAAAATTTACATTAATCGATCGAACAAACAAATAAATATGAAAAAGTGAAAGAATTAATTTTACCGTCAAGTTCAGCAGCGAGCTGTGGTCATATTGTACTCCCCTCTCCGGTCTAGGCAATAAAGGATAATAAAGAGGTCGGTGATGCCGGTTATACCATTCCGCATAAGCCTATCCCATCTAACCAGCTGTGTCGGTAGAGGTTGATCCCCAATGACGTAGTGGTTCCTCCTAGTCCACATCTCACGATACAAAGCAATCTGCATCTTTCGACGCCTACTGCTTTCAGTCCCGTGAACTAGCATCTCGTTGATCCTGTCGACTGGATTGTGAATCGACTGGATGTATCCAAACTGATATCGAACACGACGGGCGTGAACGAGCTCTATAAAATCCATCCAAAATATAGGACCGTCGTAGTCTCAAAATATCCGGTCGGCAGGACTAATCAGAGACTTGTCGGGTGGACTGTACGGAGTGGACACAAACTATACATAACATAAGAACTGTTAGAGATATAAATTAAAATATGAAGGATCGAACTTTTTATTTCGATATGAAAACATCGAATTACGAACCTCCTCAGAATGCACATCATCCAACTGCATCTGGATCGTCCGAATCGAATCACTCCCCTGGTCGACGCTCCTTATCTTCCGGACGAATTTGACACCATAGACCTCAATCCGGCGCTCAGTGTGACTCTCAAGTGGCTTCGGCAGAATATGGAGAAAATAGTAGGCAACCTCGAATATCCCCAGAACTGAATAAGACGTGTCGCGCCAGCCAACGACTTTGCCCCGTCCATGTGAATGCTACAGAGATAGTGATGGAGGTTATACAGCACGGCGATCTCCCAGCTATACTGCCTAATGTCCCGCAAGTCCTCCACCAAGCGGAAGATCCTCATAGGAATTTTGTTACCGGATGTATCCAGTAACAAAATGCCATAGACTATAAGAGCAACCACTGCTCGGGCATAGCACTCCACCTCCTGATCGGTGTTGTCGATAGTGAGCGAGTGATCTATCAAGTACTGCCCGATATAGCTTATCTGGACTCCAGACTCATGGAAGGCATCCGAAGCAAGGTCCATGCCGAGCCACCTCTCCAAATACGCTCTGGACCGTTCGGTCGTCCAGGTGCTACACCCCAACTAATCAGAAGTAATGGGAATACCATCAATAGGAATTCCTCACAGCATCGACACATCCTGAAGAGTGATCGAACACTCCCCAAACAGCAATCAGAACGTATATGTGGCCGGATGCCACCTCTCAACCAACCCCGTAATGAAATGTCGATCCTCTCGTATATCGGCGGTGAGATAAGCGCCCCACATCCCGGCCTCGAATATATGCTGTTGCACACGTCTGTCCAACTAGACCCTGCGTATATAGAGATCTGGATGATGCGTCCCCATCGCATCATCCAGATGGATCTGCTTGTCCAACACTCAAGAACTACGATGGGTAACCAAATTTCATAATACCGCCTCAGAAATCGATCTGTACAAATCGGATCGCTGACTCTGGTGGGAACTCATCCTACATAACAAATCAATAATAATTCATAACGATTCATAACAATTCGTAATAATTCATAACAATTCATAATATTTCATAACAATTTCATAGCAATTTATAACAATTCCTAATAATTCATAACAATTCATAATATTTCATAACAATCCAATAAAAATCCATAATAATTTATAACAATTCGTAATAATTCATAATAATTCATAACAATTTCATGACAATCCAATAAAAATTCATAGCAATTTATAACAATTTCTAATAATTCATAACAATTCATAATATTTCATAATAATTTCATAACAATCCAATAAAATTTCATAATAATTTATAACAATTCATAACAATTCATAACAATTCAATAATAATTCTTAACAGTTCCTAACATAATTCAACATACCGGTCTTCAAGTGAATGGTGTATTTTTTTCCAGACAAATGAACTATACCGGTCTTCAAATGATCGGTACAATCTTAATTACCTTTGATTAACTTTGTTAATGACGCTCGGTTGTCGGAAGACTGGTATTTCATTATACCGGTCTTTGGAAGACCGGTTGCTCGTACTGGTCTTCTAAAGATCGGTGCGTGACATTTTAAAAAATAGGCCGCTGTTTTGTGACAGATACAAATTTTTCCCAAAGAGTTATATAATAAAGAATGAGTCGAAAATTTACTCTTGATTTCATTCCATAACCGGTGAATCAAAGAGAATGTAATGACAATATCTTCGAAGGATTCTTCCCTTGAACAGGTCCAGCTTCGATCTTGGTTGATTCTCAAAGAGAAGTAAAGATTTCAGGCTGGGTCTGGGTTTGGAGAATGGTGCAGAAACCCGGGTTTAGGGTGTGTGCAGTGAGATATGCAGTGCCATGTGGCACTGCAGGATTGGTGTGGCAGGGGGTCCAGTGTTCAACACTTTTACACGGGCCCGCATACTAACCAATCCTGCAGTATCACATGGACACTGCACGTGCAGTCACTGTACACACCCCAAACCCGCAGAAACCCTCCGTTATCTATCACGATTTAACGAAACGTAAATATAGATTTGGTGAGAAACCAATTGTAAGCTATTGGGGGAGCGGAGAGATAATGTTTGTGTAGTGTACTCCCGTACAATGGCAAATGGCAAATAAATAATTTCTGATTTGTTTTAAATAATTAATAATAAATATAAAATAATTAATAATAAATATAAACAGACAGTTCGAACCCGATCCCTCACTTTTTAGCCTCAAATTTAAACATTTATTTCAACAAAATCTAGTGGCTGTAATTTTAAAGCTCATTAAAACATTAAAACTCTTTCAAAATACTCTCCCTAGCTAAAAAATTGGATCTTTCGCAGTAAGTCATCCTCACGCATCACAACTCACAAGGATTTCATTATTCAAATTTCAGCCATATATATGCACATAATTTTTTCCATGAGCTTCACTCTTGTTTCTGCTAGCTCTTCAACAGATCCGAAACTATTGTAAAACATTTCAGTAACGAAACAAAATTAACATCTGCTACCTATAAAAAAAACAGATCTGCTAACTTCTAATCGAAACATAACAAAACATTTTACACTTTTCTATTTGTCAAAGAAACTTTTGCAGGTAAACGTAGGAATTGTCTTCTTCATTCGCACACTGCCAAACAGAGGGAACTTATCATCTACCCGGCCGCCGGAAAACTGTCCATCGCCGGGAAAACCGGCCATCGTCGGGAATTCAACCGTCACCAGAAAACCGCCCGTCGCCGGAAATCCACCTGTCGTCGGGTATTCAAGTGGGTTTGCAATTTCAGAACCCCCTTGAACATTCTGGTTCAACCTTCAGCTCCTCCATTCTGGAATTGACGGGAATTGATAGAATTTTTCTACCATGTTACTAGAATCTTGAAGAGGACAGTGGGTTCGTGAGGTGGGCAGAATAAAGAAGAAACGTGAAGTTGGAGAAAGAAAAAGAAGAAAAGTGAGTTTTTAAGTTATAAAATTACAACACTAGATCTTTGCTGAAATGAATCGTTTAGATTTGAGGATAAAAAGTGAAGGATAAATTGAAGCATTACATTCCATTCATAGTGTCCAAAGGACACCGTGAAAGCGATTTTATATCGATCTTTTTCATCAATTTGAATCTGTCAGTATCCTGACTTCATATCAAATTTAGAAAAAATTTTGGCTTTATATAACCTGTTAAGCAGATCCCTTTTGTTAGGGATTGGATATCTAATCCATTTTAACGCCTTATTAAGCGGCTTGTAATTTATTACAAGTCTAGGAGCGCCTCTTTCGAGTTCAGCAGCATTTTCAACATAGAATGCTGGGCAACTCCAAGGACTATAACTTTGTCTGATAAGACCTTTTTCTAAGAGATCGTTTATCTCTTTTTTACATAGCTCCAAATGCTTTGGTCCCATGGCTATGGGTCTAGCTTTTGTAGAGATATGTTTTTCGTTGAATCCTTCCTCATAAGGTAGGGAGACAATGAATTTATTACGTTCCCAGAAGGCATTTGGCACTTCTGCGCATATTTGCTTTTTAATAGATTCTTCAAAATCTTTTATTTTCTTTTGAAGATCTGGATCTTTTAACCTTTCTTGGATTTGTTTAAATCCGACTTCCTCTTTTAAAGAGTTAAGAAAATTAGTCTTTCTTTCCTTTAAGGAATTTAAGAGCTGTACTTCGTACTGCTTTGGAACCGTTGTAAAAGGAAATTTTATTTCTTTTCCATTTATTAATGAAATAATTCCTTTTTCAGTTACTGAAATTATTGGGAATATTTTATTCAAAAATTGATTTCCCAAGATTACTGCTGTTGATAAGCCTTTAACCATTATAAACGGTATTGGAATACATATTCCATCATTACATACTACTGTATTATCAAGTTTGTACTTGATATTTAATGGTTGCTTATTAGCTGCAGTTACTCTTTGAGTTGTTTTACTGTAATATTTTGAAGGAATTATCCCTTCGGTTATGCAGTTTATATCTGCGCCAGAATCTACCATGGCTTCTGTTTCCAAGTAAAATTCTTGGTTTACAATTAAGGTTACTTTTATAAACCATTTTTGTGATATTACCTTTTCAATATAATTAATATCACTGATTTGATCTTTTAAGAGATTATCTTCATTATCCGACATATCGGGTGTTTCAGGTGTTGATGATTTTCTAGCTTCAACATTCTGAATTCTTCTTTTTATTTGAGAAATCTCAATTTTAATTTGATTAATTTCTCTTTTAAGTTCTTGAACCGTTGGTTCCTTTTCTTTAGCGATATGCATTCTTTCTAATAATTGATCTAGAGAAATATTACTAGAGGTATTAATTTGTTTAGAGAGTTTTGAGGTTTGCTCTCTTGGTTTTTCTACTAAATAGCTTTCTAAAGCTTTTCTTCTTTTTTCTGGATTTTCAATTTGATCAATAAGATCCAGAATAAAACTTTCTTCATGAGTTAGTGTATTTACACTTAACCCTAGAGTATTAATTATGCATTTATCGCATTCTCCATCATCACAATTGCAGAGTTCAGATTCATCTTCACTCGTGCTCTGGGATGATGAACTTGTTGTATCTTCGTTAGAAGAGTATTCAAGACTTTGTTTAAAATCTTCTTCAGTCTCATTTAATAGAGCTTGACACAAAGATTTCTTTTGTTCTTCGTCTATGTCAAGAGCGTGTATCTTCTTCTTGACTAGACATTTGTTTGCAAAGTGACTTTTTTTACGACATCTCCAACAAATAGGATCCTTTTTAAAAGTTTTCCTTTTGTTGGGTTTTTTCTCTGATTTAGAGATTTTAGATTCTTCTTTAAAGAATCCCTTTTTTCTTTTCTTTTTAAAATAGCGTTTGTGTCTCTTTGAGACATTTTCTGTTTTTTCCATTGTGGGATATTTGATTGGTGCATAGTCAATTTGATCACAAAAGTTCCCTAAGGCTTCCTTTTGATGAAGCTTTTGTTTTTCAAGTTGAAAAACAGTGGTGTCCCTCTCCTCAACTGAAGCAAACAGTGGTGTCCCTCTCCTCAACTGAAGCTGACTACACAAGTATAGCATCCACTGTTTGTGAGTTACAGTGGTTAACTTATGTTCTGCAGGATTTGCAAGTTGAATTTGCACTGTCTATCTCTTTGTATTGTGATAACAAAGCTGCCATCCACCTTGTTGCAAACCCATTCTTTCACGAGAGAACAAAACACATTGAGTTTGATTGTCACCTGGTTTATGACCAATACAAGAATGGATTTGTTCATCCTTTCTACCTGCCCTCTGCTCACCAAACTGTTGATATTTTTACAAAGTCGATGCCACTACCCACCTTCAACAAACTGTTGGACAAGCTGGGTTTGGGCCTTTCATCCCTCTCTCCAGTGTTTGGGGGGAGAATTGAAACTCAAGACATTGGGCCAGAAGCCCAACAGAAATATTCCTATGATCCACATTGAGTTTTCTGTTATTGATTTATTCACTGTATATTTGTAGGTCCATATATTGTATATACATTACAAGTATATAAGCGACAAGTCATCGAACATGTAGGGTTACAGCAGCAATAACAAAATCCCTTCACAGATCTGCCTCCTTTATTGCTTTTGTTTGATGCTGTTCGCTCTTGCTTCATCTGAGAGTAGTTAACCATTAGTTGCTTTTGTGTTGTTTTGCTTCTTCAAACTTGAACATTGTTAACGCAGTTTGGAAGGCTATATTTGGATCGGGTTTCTCCAATCATACACGTCTCTCTGGCCCAATGTGAATCGACAAAATATGTGGATGAGCTAATTTTGTTAAAAAATTGATTATAAAGTAATTTATTGTAGTACTACATTTGATTGTAAGTTGATTTATTTTTTCTTTTTAAATCCGTGTGGATATATTATCCTTAAATCCAACTAGATAAACACTATTTATACTTAACCTAACACACGATAATGCTTTATTGGGGCACGCCCCATTATCAGGCTATTACTCTGGACTTTTTCGAAAACAATCAGAAAGGATCGCACAAATAATTATCGAGGTTCACACAAACAATGCCCAATTTGGGCCAAACCCCCATAACCACATTGGGTCTTTTTTTTTTTGCAAAAATGAAGTTTTTATTGATGAAGAAAGTGGTGCTATGCACCTACAATGCCGACTCCCGGCCTATCCAGCAAAATGAGTTTCAGACGATATAGTTTCACCTCCTTAAAACCTTCCTTCGGCAAACCTCTGGTAGGGAAAACCCTAGGGAAGGAAAGAGTGTGACACCCTATATCATTTCCTTTAAAACTAAAAGTACATCTTATATCGTAAGAGTTTAGAAGAGCATGAGATTCCCCCTGTTCGTCTTGACTGGAAGGGGAGATATCCAAGTGAAAAACTTGATCTGTACCTAGATTGCTCCCGAAAATAATTTTGGGCCTAGATTGCTCGCTCCGATACAATCTTAAAAAATAGTATGGACTTTCTGAACTCGGGTCATGCATTTATAAGAAATATGTTACTATAATTAAAATTTTAAGTTCAATGTTTAAAATAATATTTTATTGGAGGTGCAAATTTTTTATTTTTTATTTTTATGTAAACCTAACATAACTCATCTTCCATATTTAGTCAGAAAACTAAGTTGAATTATAACTCTCACTTAGCTATCTAAGAAAACGTCATAGTGTGAGAAACAATGACTATCATGTTTGAAAAGAGGTAGATGCAAATATAAGAGTTGTTGCAGGTAATACCATATTCATGTAGAACAACATTTAGAACTAATAGGGAATCAAATTTATCTGACTTGTGTGAGCTTTTACATTTCTCATGTGATTCCATCGGTCATGCATAACTAAAACGTAAATAATGAGAGCGAAGATACAAGACAACAGATAACAACCAGGAATGACCATGGTTAAGGAACGTAAACTACTCAAGGGCCGGCCTAGAACATCAAACGTGAAGAAAACGGTAAGGCAAGGCAAGCTCCACATTCATTTTTGTTGCATTTGCACGGCCTTTGCCATGCCGAAAGCTGCAGCAGAAGCAATAGCTCCGATAAAGGCGGTTTGCAAAGCACTCATCAGAGGTTTGCCTCCTGTAAAATGGCCTTTTGCATACCCAAAGATGAACAGGGCCACAAGAGTGACAGCAACTGAGGCTAAAACAGCTGTAATTGCAGTTGGGATGAACATGTAAGGGAGAAGGGGAACAAGCCCTCCAATGATGTAGGATATGGCTATTGTGAAGGCACTCTGGAAAGCTCTCTTTGGATCTGGCTTCTCCAGTCCCAACTCAAATCTACAAGTTTCAAACACAAATATAAAACTGTGTAAATATAGTGATTTGACAAAGCAGTCTGATCATATTGAGTCCCACTATAAAGCATCCCCTGTACACACCACACCGACACTCATATCATGTGGGAGCATATACCCACACATGTTGGTGTGTGTGGGGTCCCCCATATTTAATAATGTTAGAGGGTGTGGGAATGTCGTGGGCCACGGGATGACTTGTATCATTTTTGTTTAAGTGTGAGATGGTGAGGGGCCACATATTTTGTAATGTAATATGTTTCGTTAAGTAGCCATCACCCTGTCACAGTGCGGTCCATTTGCAACGATACAAACTCAATAGTTTTAACTTTATTATACCAAGATCCTTGAGAAAAGGAAAGTAATGGGGACAGTGGGGCCAATATTTTATATTGCAAGATACTGGAGATATATTATCATCGTTTATGGTTTCACAAGCACGTGAACAGGAACTCTGCATGCATATGCAGTAACACATTTTTGTTTGTTTGTTTATTCTGTTCAGAACAAATTACCAGAAGACAAATTTCACACAATTCTATCCACAGCAATGGCAGCGTTTTCTGTTCTCACGACATCAGAAAGCAGACACTTGCAATGTAACAAATGCATACGCCAAGTATTCAACCAAAGCTAATCATAGCGAAATTCGATATGCAACAGAAAGCTACTTATCATCTGCGATCATTCCAATCAAGAAATGCGGATAAGTATGAAATGAAGCAAGCTTACTTCATCATGAAATCGACCCAGGCTTTTGGATTGTTCCTGAGAGAGTTGACTACAGGGGTATACTCGTGAGGCTGAATCCCGTATTCCGCAAGAATCTCAGCAACCTCAGCAGCTTCTGCAAGTGAAATTGAGATGAGAAGGCCAAGTTCCCATTAAAATTTGTTCCGTATTCCCACAGAGATATACAAGTAGTAATCAGCAGTTACAAAATCGAGGAACCACACAAAAAAAACATAGTTGGTAAAGGCTAAAAGGACTGTAACCAGTGTCCGGCACAGCAACGATCTCGTCTTGTTCTCTTTTGAGCTCCCTGTCATAATGATCTGCCTCACTTTTCGCAGCTAGATAACTGCAAAAACAAATAGTGGTAGAAACCAGACAAATTCAGATATTTGGCATTACAATTGAACATCGGTTTGGGGCCTGAGGTGAAAAGCAATTTGGGTAAATAAGAGAACAAATAATGTGTACTGAGTGAGGAAATTAAGAAGAATACCCTCCGAGTCCCATGGATATGGCGCCGGCGGCTACCTCCGCGAGTCCTGCGGTGAGAATTACGGATGAGGATACGCTGGCGCCGGAGAGTCCGGCGGCGAGGGCAAACGGTACGGTGAGTCCATCCGAAACTCCGATTATTACGTCGCGCACGACTTCGTTTGCGGTGAAATGCTTCTCTTTGTGCTGATCCAAGAGTGAATCTCCGATTTGGCCCGCCATTGCTGGATTATACGTATGGAAATGGAATCCAAACTGGTTGGGACGTGGAGGGCAATGATTCCAGATGGAGGTGATGCGAGCTGGGATTGGGAAGCAACAAAGTTGGAAACTGGAGTTAATAATAGATTGTAGGGGAAAAAGTTTCTCTTTTAAATTGGAAAAAATTAACAGTGCATAGAAATATTTGAAAATTAATCGATGGACGTGCTCGTCACACGCATAAAGCTTATTAAATAGTATCATCGATTAATAATCACCACAAATGAAGTATGATACAACTTAAGGGGTTGGTTGATGGAGGCCTGAAACTTAAGTGTCCAAAGGTCCGAGTCTTACCTGGTGTATATGGAGGGGTCGCTTTGCATGAATTCAATGGATTAATCGGGCCAAAAATAATTCAGAATATCATCATTATAAAAAAAAAATGAAGTATGATACCTACCGAAAAAACAAATGAAGTATGATGTAGGACTTGACGTGGCAAGAAAGCAATTGAGTGGCGGGCGTAGCTAGCAGAGTGCACCACACTCCACCCTGTATGGAGATATCTTTTTTGTTTAATATAATAGAAACCTATAAGACACATAGTAATAAGAATTATAAGCTCTAAAAACTAGAGGAATGTTTGGGCAAAACAAATTTATATATAATTATGTATTTTTTAAAACCGACAATTTATCGGAAGTGGGAGAAGGTTCTGGAGAAAGAGGGGCGCGTGGATTTGCCTCCGACTGCAAAATCGCGTTCCGAAGAGAAGGAACCAAAACGACCGACAGGAAAATGGTTTGTAGTGGAGGGGATGTCGTTTTAGTATCCAAATTAATATATAGAATTGTTTTTTTTAATGTATGAGAACCCAAGTAAATAAATATAATTTTAATTACCAAAAAAAGTAAATATAGTGCTCACCGTAATAACCCGTAATCTATATTAAAAAAATAAGAACACACTTGGCAAACTAAATATTACAAACTCACATTAGTGAGTGGTTTATAATTATGACACATAACCTTTGGTACCAAATATCAGTGGAGCACCAACTCTTTGACAAAATTATGTACTTAACATTATTGTTGTGAAATCCACATGCATTAGACAAGTAAACAGTGTCCTTTCATTAATTGCGCCATCAATTGCGCAGACTTTAGAGGGATCTCCAATTTCCACCTCAATAGGCAGGAGGACTTTCTTCCAGAAATGCGACAAACATACCAAAATAATGTGCATCTAAATGTATGTCATATGCATGTACAGAAATTTTGTTCCCTTCATTTTGAATGTTTAAATTTAAAATATAATCAATTTTGAGGAACCGATCAGTGCAATTGAGATATAAAATTTGAGTTTCCGTCATGGTTTATGCAATTTAAACATCTGGACAGTTTGGTATCCTACAATTTTTACCCTCAAATTTAGACCATTCATTTTAATAAGATCTTGTGGCTGCAATTTAATCAAATTAAATACCCAATTTTATGCTTATTCTTTCTTTCGAACTCACCTCTCCTCTTCTTCTTTCATTAGACTATCTGCGGGGAGGGAAATTTCCACCACGTGAAGTTGTGGAAAGAGAGTGGAGATCTCTTTCCACCCATTAATATTAAAATAAATTTAATAAATTAAAATAAAATATATTATAATTAATTAAAATATATTATAATATATTAAAATATATAAAATAAATTAAAATATAGGAAGTGGAATATGGAGGACAGATTAGATAGAGAAAATATGGGTGTAGAAAAGATGAGGTGGAGTGAGAGAAAAGTGAGTTGATGTGATAGGTTTAGGTAAAAAGGGAGGAAACTTCCTCCATGGTTGCGGACAGCCTAATAAAATGTTTTTATGAGGATACATTTGATATTTAAAATTGGGATATTTATATGTAGTGAAATGGTGGAAATTTTTGAAATGTGGTACACTATATACCAGACGACATTTCTTATGTATCGAAGTTTAATTATGTGCATTCAGTGTTGATTTGACAGTCAATATTAGATCATTTAAGTTAAATCGAGCGATTATGATTCGTTCCCTATTGATGGGTGAACAATCCAACACTTGGTGAATTTTGCTTCACAATAATAGGAAGAGTCAACATCGAAGGATCAAAAAGCAACGTCGCCTCGTGGCCATTCCAACGCGTCCATGGCTAGCCCCGTGGCGTTCATGTGCACCACGAGCATGCAGGAACGGCCACGGGCCCGACCACGAGCATGTTGGAACGGCCACGGTAGTGCGAAGCTACCGTTTGCTGGATTGTGACTGAACGCCTCTAGGTAAGAATTCGGACTAGAAGTGACACCTGCATCTGCCGTCCACTGGGCCGATTCGTGGCAAATCGCGGCCAGCGCCGTGGTCGGTGCTGCGCGCCCACTGGGCCGATCAGTATAATCCGTACATGAAAAATAATGTCTGTAGATGGCATCCCACCCATTTTCGGGTGAAATGCTGAGTTTTTTTCTAGGACCGAAGATATCAGGCCGAGTTTTTTTCTTATAATCCGAATTGTAATCTCGGCCGTCCGATCTGCAACGGACGGCCGAGATTACAACTTTTTTAATTCTTGATCTCGCGGGTCGAAACCCGGATCGGGTCGCGGTTTCGACCCGCGAGAACAAGAAAATCTTTTTTTTTTTAATTATTCAGATTTAACAGATTTGTGTATGTATTCCGCACAACCCTACTCTTCTTCTTCCGCACATCGGACTTACTGCTCTTCTTCCGCACATTCGGACTGGCTGCTCTTCTTCCGCACTTTAACAGGTTGGTGTATGTATTCCTTTTTTGTTTCTCGATTTTTTTGTTTGTTCTGAATTCATCTTTTGTCTGCATTATACTGGGTGATTTAGTGTTTTTAATGTTCTGTTCACTGGAGGAGGCGGGCTACATTTTGGTTTTGCGGGTAACTTTTAGAAGTAGTCTAATTAGATTGCTTCTTAGTTTCTAGTGCATAGGAAAGGTACTTATTCTTGCTGCTCTTGCCTTGAATCGCTTTTCCCATCTTCCACATTGTGTATTTTTTCGCAGTTATGGATCCAATGGGGTTCGAAGCTCCGTTAAATAACGAATCCTATATTCCTCAAGTTCGTGGTTCGTTGATACCTTTTAAAGGTCAAATATTTACGAGTATAGATGAGGCGAAGACATTTTACAACGACTATGCTAGGGATGCTGGATTTGGTATAAGAAT
>JAOYMZ010011608.1:0-20891 GCA_025802335.1 Pinguicula primuliflora
TAATTACATGGAAAACTCAAATACATTGAATAGTACATGACTAGATTCATATGAAGTTTGAAAGTCATTTGCATGTACAACGGATATTCACACAAATATTTATAATATATACTTATTTTTTAATACTATATTAATCTATTAAGAAAAAACAATTTTCCACAATTGAGAACAAATAATTATGGGATTGTACTAAATTATTGTGTAGACATTATTAAGCGAAGGTGAAAGAGACAAAATTGGTTTCACCTTTTTTTGCTCTCCCTTTGATATTCGAGAAAAAGCAATGACAAACTGTTCACTCTCCTTCAATCGGTCAATTTTTTGAAGAATGCATACCTCTGGATTTCGTGCATAATCCATCTATAAAGTCCCAATCAAAATCTAAATCCCAAGTATTACTTCCTATTTTGGTGGCATAATTTTTACCTTGCACAATAAAAATGTCCCACGACACACATCCTCAAAAACCCGTCTCCAAGTACTGTTGTTACCCCAAACCCGAAGCCGAGTATCAACAGATAATCCAAAACCCGGAGATTTTCTTGCAAAAGCTAGAGGCTTTTCACCGTTCTTATGGTACCAAATTCAGGTATGACGAGGTGTTAGGTGTGCTTTCTTTTTTGCTTTTTGTTGGGTTTTTGTTTTGTTTCTATTTGATGGTTTTGATATTTTTTTGTTCAAAATCTGGGCCTTGGGATACTGTTTGCTAGATTTAACTGTGCATGTTGCTGGGATGTGGTTAAAATCCTATCGTTTGTTTTTGCTAGCGGTTTTCTTTATCTTGTCTGCCTTGTGATTTTTTTTTTTCAAATTGGCCACTCTGCAAAATGATTTTGGTCAGCGAATTATATATGGGTTGGAAAATCTGCCTTGATTTAGTTAGATTCATTGTTTATGGATTTGTGAAATGGGAAGAAAAAATTCTTATTATGCGTGAAAACACATTCGCCTTCAAGAGCGACGATTATGCTTTTGTAAAGCTGCATCTAACTTGTGTATGTATAATGTGTGTAAATTCCTGGTGAAGCTGGAACTAAGTTCATAAGCTGTAAAGAAATTTTCTTGTAATTAGAACTTGATTAAATACTGCTTGTGTCAAGTGCATGTTACTTCACAGAAGGAGGTATTCTTCCTTAAAGGCAAACAAAATAGATATGATAGCAGTTGGAAAGAATTAACCTTTCATAATTTCAAAAAAGAAAATCGATTTTCTATACTTCGTGGATAAGTGACTGGAATCCCAATAAATTATGTGTGTTACAATTTGATAGTTTGGAAAACGACCTTGAAGTGCTTCCACCTGATTATGGGAGAATATTGGCGTGCTCTATAATGCTTTTAATTGTAAGCATTGGCATTTCCTGTGCAGGATTCCGACTTTGGGAGGAAACCCTCTGGATGTGCTTAAACTTTTTTTAGAAGTGACTTCTCGAGGTGGAATAGAAAAGGTATGCATTCCTCTAAATTGACTGTTGGGTGTGCTTTCATTTTTTCCCGCTGCCGCACTGCACTAGTTTTGCATGCCGAGGACTTTCCAGAAAATTTCTCATGAACTGTTTAGCTGAAATGTTACTTTCCCAATCTAGCTAACTTTTAAGAATGCACGAGTTCCATATGTGTAGATAAAATATGTGATACGATCACGAGATTGAGCATGAGTAGAAATGGGGTAGGACTCATTGGGTACGAGAGACCTTGATCCTAAGATTACTTTGGGAGAGACTCTGATCCCGATGGAAGAAACCTCTCATTCCATAATAATGCGAGTCATAAAATGGCATTTATATAGGCAAATAATAAGGACCTCTAAATAATATAAAGATACATAAGGACCGACATATAAATACAGACAAATAAATATGGTAGTAGATGCTTTATAGCTACTGCCTTGGGAGATACTGAGTTTATGCTGATGTTGCTGGAATTGCATTATTGCTAGCAAGAAAAGAATTCGTAAAACTGGAAACACTGGAAGTGTTCCTTCTTGTGATGATTAACTTATTGCATGTGCATTGTGCTGCAGGATTGTCTGGTCCGGTTAAGTAATCTTGTTATTGGTTTTAATTTTCTTTTTTCTTTTTTTTTATCGAACTGTGGTACAGATCATTAAAGATCGAAGATGGAAGGAAGTCACTGGAGCCTTCAATTTCCCATCAACAATTACAAATGCATCATTTGTCTTGAGAAAATATTATTTATCTCTGCTTTATGATTTTGAGCAGGTTTATTACTTTCGTAAAGAGTCACGACCCATCTCCATTCCCGGTAAAGTCATACCATAGTATGGTTATTCTCATTTCTGCTTCAATATTTCTTAAACCTCTATTGCATAAACCTTGCCTCATAGATCAAACTGCTGGTAGTGCAAATGGACAAGCCACTGATGATGGGGCTGCATCTGATGAACATGCAGGTGAGGCTATATTGCAGGTGTTTTTTCCGAGCTTTGTTCGCCTTGCGTAATGTGGATGAATGTATTATGATATTTCGTGCAATTAAATATTCACCCAATGTGATGAAAATGTGTTGATATAAAGACTATCCTATTAAGAATAACAGCACTCTTGTACAAGAAAGCCATGCAAGATGTGTGATCAGTAACTGGTGTCCCATTTACTTCATTTGCTTCTTTTGCTTTGTTCAAGGTTTGACAATTAGCAGTCCTTTTGAATATAAGTTCTGCACTTTCTCAATAGTGAAGTAGCGATCCTCATCCAGATATTTATGGAAAGTAACAATAGTAAACAAATGTTGCTAAACTTGTGTTTGTGTGTGCGTTTATATATTTTTGTGGTACTTGAATTTTTTTTGACTAGACCTGTCTTGTTTTTCTATAGCTTATTAAAGATCATTACGAGTTATTTAGCGGAGTTTGCTGAACATACTTCCATACGACCAATAATTATCTAGTGCCTGTTTCTATTTAGCCATTGCCTTTCACTTATTACTAGTGGACTGGGGCATGAGATTTTGTATAATTATATTCACCGTGTGCCTATATTTTACCTGGCAAGCACCTGATGATAAACTTGATTTGCAGCAAGTCCTATCCCAGAGGATGGCAGTTTCGTAACCGGAACGATTGATGCAAAATTTGATTACGGATATGTGGTTACTGTAAATTTTGGAGGTGATAATTTGAAAGGAGTCCTATACCATACCACTGCAGAGCAAAATACATGCCGAAGTTTGAGCACTTATGTTGCCCCTACACCTCGTGCCCGAAGAAGGCACCGGATGGCCTTTCGTGACCCTGCTCATCCCAGGCGAAATAGAAGCGGCTACACTTTCTTTTTTGCTGAGCAGTATCATAGGCTGAGGCCTCAATACCATGGGCAAGAAAGAGCTATCAGTAAGAAAATTGGACAACTGTGGGGCAGACTATCGGATACTGACAAACAGGTAATGAACACGGAAAATGATATTCATACACACTTTTTAGACATCTTGATTTGTGATTGTGATTGTTGACACATTATAGCGTCGACAAATAGTGTCTAAAAAGTGTGTATGAATACTAAAATCTGAAATCCATCGGGCATTCCCCATTATTGTCCTAATATGCTTGCAATGAATGATCTACGTGTTGTTTCAGGTTTATCAGGAAAAGGGTTTACGAGACAAGGAACGATACAAAGCCGAAATGCAGGAGTATAAATCATCCCACAATGCCTCCACTTTGAGTTGAGTTTCTTTAACTTGTAGTTAAATCAGTAATCTAAACTCGAGCTGTTTGTTTTGTTGTCCTCCCTTTCTCCTTAGTCCTTATATATAAAGAGAGATGACTGTAGAGAATGTACTACTGAGACTGACTGGTATAGAATCTGCAGGAAAGTATGCTATGCCTCGGTTGGGAAATGTATCTTGTGTACTAATTCATCTGCTTAATTATTGCAACTTTTTTCAACTTTCGGCCTTAATTTTCTCATCCCACCACTTACCCGTCCATTACCAGCTGCATTCGCTGGTAATAGAAATTAGCGGGATATATTAGTGGATATTTGCACTTAATTGTAATTTATCTGTTTAGTTGGTTCTTTATTTATGTAGCATTTTTTTCCGGATATATATAGTGTATGGTTGAGGTAAGTAGTTTATTTTTATTATATTCGCTTATTCCTTTATTATTGTTATAATAATAATAATTACTATTATTATCACTATTTATAGGATTAATACTACTATTACTATGATTAGTACTACTATGATTATTATTATTATTATTATTTTGTTTGTTTTTTTTATTTTTATTTTTTATTTTTTTTCGAGCTGAGGGTCTTTACGGAAACAATCTCTCCATCCTGTTGAGGGGAGTATGATTGCGTACATCTTATCCTTTCCAGATCCTGCTTAACGGTGGGATTTACTGAGTATGTTTGGTTTGGTTTGGTTTAATTCATCACTTTTACACAATTTAAAATTGGTCTAACACCTATCTAAATCGTGAGACGCGCAATGTATGATTAATTCGTATCCAAGTCAGGTTACTCTTGTGAGAAATGTAATGAAATTTTTTTATTTTCAATCTACTTGAAAATATTATCTTTAATCCTATAAGTGCTTGAGCACCTGTTAAAAACTAATGTATTTACATGTATATTTATCAATTTATACTCACTTAGCGTGGAAAGTTGAGTAATTAGAGTTTTTCTTATATTTTAGCAATACTTAAATTTTTCGAATAGCATTGTCGGAACAAGCTCACCAGTCGAGTAACAAGGTGCGACTATGCATGGTGAATTCAGATAATGCAGTTGTACCTTAAACTATCGGGATTTTTCCAATATGCATTGCACGGCTATACATGGTGAACCTGGATACCTCAGTCGGGTCCAAAATCATAGGGATTTTTTCCTATTAACAGAGTGCGTTTTTTCATAGACTGCATGTGTAGTCTTTTCATGATCTGCGCAAAGTTGCATCTTTTCATTAATATGGCGAGTCTTTTTATATCCTGGTGTGTTGTTGAACAGCTGGATACCACGTCCACGATGTAATTACGATAATTCTAATCCCTATAAATAGACGCAACAACAAGAAACCTACTCCTCATTCACAACATGGTTCCCGCCAGAATAAGACACACCACCAGTAATCTTATGTGCAGTTATCTTTATCCTGAAAACAAACCAGCAGCCTTCTACCAAATGGGAGGACGTACTGCGCGAATTTAAGCTTCACTGTTCGGAAATGTAAAAATGGGACTGGCAATATACGGGGTCACAAATGCATTTTCTGTGAAGAGGTACTCGTGTGTCTTCCGGAATAAAGAGAGAGCCGATAATCTTTCTCTAAGTGAAGGGAAAGAATCTTCATAATAGTATATTACAAATGAAGTATCGGATTCGTTCATATCCCAACAGTGCATAGTAGCTTATAGTTTGGTTAATTTCAAACTGTATTTCGTAAAATCGTATTTATAAAATATTAAAATAAATTTCATTAGATGAGAAGAATAACCTAGTCAGAACAAACACACTTCAATCGACACAGCCGCGGCCCAACGTGGTTAACCCGTCAAATCATTCATGCTCCAACTATCCGTTATTAAGCACAACATCCGTTGTTCTAATCACGTGTGATGGAAAAAGCACAACTATACATATTGAACCTGGATACCGCAGTCGGCCCTAAATCATGAGGATTTTGTATCCCAGTTTACATAGTAGTTCCACTCCGACTATACTTGGTTTTTTTATATGTTCGACTATATGTGATTAACCCGAATATAATTTACGGGCCCTAGATCTCAAATTCGTTTATGATGTTGGTTCATTTTCCGAAGAGATATGTCAGACACTGCATTAAGTCAAAGTTTACGTCCTTTTATGCTCAATGAATGAGAAACAGCAGGATATCACGTCCACGACACAAATAATTACCCTTTAAGTAGATGCAACAACAACATGAAATCCATCGTCATCCACAAAATGGTTATCAATATCGCTTCCTTCTCCGGTTTCGTCTCCTCTAGAATAAGATAGTCAAGTGACGCTGGTGTATCTTTCGGGATAAAGACAGCTTCCCAATCTTAGCACGGGTGCATCTTTATACAAATTTGACAATATCATTAGCTCCAGTTGCTTTGCCATTTGCGGCGCTGGTGTGTATTTTGAGATAAAGAGAGCTTCCCCATACATGTTGGGACACACAAATCTTCCAAGTTGACGATAATTATTAGTATAGTCCTTTGTGCCATTTACCAATGTATGTATGAAGCATCTCTTTCTATTTCTTTGACGACGATATTTGTAACTAACTGCTGACTTTATGTTATTAATAAAATTGATGAAATGATTGATATGATGTATTTTATTTTAATTTTGTATTTACGACATTCAGTTCAACAACATTCGATCAAATCATCAAATTCGGAACTCGAATGTTCATTTGTTTCAAGCCCAAATTAATAGTGTGGACTGTATGGCAGTCGGTTTCACTGCGATTGAACCAATACGATTAATAACGTTTATGAGACCTGATTACGGTGACCATGGCAATATCCATCGCGAATGACATTCATTCAGAACCCGGATGTACATTCATTCATAACAAAGCATTCATTCAGCCCTATGAGGGCGCGTCTTTTAATTATTTTCAGCGTTAAACAGTGAGCGTTTTTTTTTCATAATTTATGTGCATTGTTTCACGTTGAGATGCTGGGATGAACGGATTGGAAAGGACAACAATCAATTCCCATCGTGATCGCGACTATACGTATATGCCTATCGAATTCACCACGACTGGACCAAATCATATGTGTGGACCGTAGCTAGTCGAGGACACTGCGACTGTACGGGACAGACGGGTCAAGGCATTTGTGAAGGTTCTCTTCGATTTCTTTGACATCATGGCGATATCCGTAGCGAACGACATCGCAACAAATTGTTGAACGACTGTGTTGCTTCAGCATTATCTTCCATTATTCTATTGATGTATTCGCGCACGGCATATGCAGCTATTCGGCTTAACACGTTAACGTTCATCATACGATGGTTGATGTCACTGCGAATGGCAGAGAGAGTGAGGACTTTCATTTCAAAAATCAAAACAATCCATTCGTTCGGAACTTGGTATCACATTCGTTCCGAACCCGGATATTCGATACTAGATGAACCAAATTATCATTTACGTTCTAGACTAAATTCTTCCTATTTAATTTCCACGAGCAGCTCGGATACGATTACCCCGATGATCATGACGGAATATCGTTAGACGAGACAGACGAACCGTAATGCTAATCAACATCATCTTTCACTTTTCCATTGAAGTGTTCACGCAAGGCAGTTCTTTGGCCCAACACGTTAACTTGTATCGTATGGTAGTTGATGTCACCGAGTATGGCTCGCTCTCCAAGTAATTCGGCTTGAAGGGCCAAGTCGGAGGGAATTCAAAAAATTCGATTGTGACGGCCACCCGACGAAGTTTAGAGGCAGAAGTAGCAAAGTTGGGTGATAAGCTCCAAAATACGATGGCAATTTCAGTTGCGTTAGTGGCGTCAAGGTTATCGAGACTGAACATGTCAGGTCATGTTGGGTCATGGTGTTCAGCAGTTATAAAGCCAAAGGCGACAATCGCCACGACAAGATCGTCGAGTGCGGCGTTGAGTGCGGCATCGAGGGCGGCATTGGACGCAAAATAGCCTGGGGTATTTTCGGCAATGTTGCATAGGGCGACGAGATGTGCGGCTTCAGAGGCGAAGGCGGCTGCAAAGGCAACGATGGCATGGAAGTCGATGAATGAGACAATAATAAGGTCGAAGACGATCACGACAAGGGCGATAACGGAATCGGCTAAGGCTGCGATGGCAGCATCCATGGTTTGAACTTTTAAACTCTGGGTTTTCCCCGTCGGAGATGATACAGTAAAAAGTCTTCTGGCTGTTGACTTGATTAGCAGGTATTAAGACGGTTTAGGATTTAGTTTCTTTCCTTCCTTTTCTTTTAATGCCAAAGTAAAAGAACAATAAATGTAAATAAAAAAAAAAATATGAACTTACTTTTCGAATTAGACATTTCGCGGAGTTCACTCATCCAATTTATCCCTCAGAAAATTAGAGAGAAACATGATTATTCATTAGAATAACACATCCCTATTACTTCCGGTCACCGAAAAAAAAAATCAATCACCTTTTTTAAATTTCTTGCGTTGAAATCTTTCAGGAATCGGAACTAAATTTTATTTTTGCCCTTATAACACACGGCTAGAGTTAAGTTTGTTGTCCTTAAAATATTTATTTAATAAAATTAAGTATATTGTCCTTAAAATGTTTTTTTTTTGCGCCACACAAAAAATGCCCAAAAGATACTTACGTCAAATTCGGTTGGGAATCCTTCAATGAACTTAGCAACACTACAAAAAAGCTTATATGAACGAGATATCTGTTTTGACCTTTCGGCTGTAAGTTTTCTCTTCGCAATTTGTAAATACGATGTCATTTTAGTTTCTCGCACTCATGTAGCAAAATTGTTAATTCTTCCTGTTTGTTATTTTTTTGTTAGATAGTTTCCTGTTTGTTATTAAATTTGTATATTCTATTGCAAAGGTCAGCCCTTGCTAGGACTCTCTAACAACCTCCATCTATATAAGGCAATCTCCTTCTCTGGAGGAAATTGTTCAAAGAATAATTAATAATTGTGCAAATAGTTCAAAAATATTAATTTTGATGATAAAAATAAATTCAAAAATAGAGTATAACAAATTGGTACATCCCAAATTTGATGCACCTAGCTTTGTCTAATGTTTTCCCCTATGCACACGTTGTGCAAGAAACATAAGCTTATGTAATCTACACATAAGAAGCATTCAATTACCATGCAATATATGTTAGAATAAGGTAAGATACAGGTTAGGCATACACATATACATCGGTGATGAGTCAAAATCATATAGAGTTTTAAGCTCATTTATATTAGAAAATGGACCAGACCCCAATCTGGGTTCGGGCCTCGTACACGCAGGTGCGCGTGTGTGGACTAATATAATTACGAAGATGGGCAACCCTCATTAAAAACATAAGCTTATGGTAATTGATTGTATCTCACAATCCTATTTATACATATGAATTTGATTTTATGAAACCGGTATATGACAACTTTATTCTCAACAATTCCCCTCAAGTCTAACTAGATAAACTCTATTGGACTTCGACTAACACACGGATGATGCCCACTTGGGCCGATTCCCATTCTGGGATCAATACTCGGTACTTTTTCCCAAAAATAATTACGAGGATCTCGGAAACAATCATTGAGGCTTTCTGAAATAATGCCCAAATTGGGCCAAACTCTCATGGGCCTATTGGGCAATTCACTCCGGACTTTCCCAAAAATACACTCAGACCTCAGACCGCCCACTCCGATACCATATTAGAAAATGGATCTGGCCCCAATTTGGGCTTGTGCCTCAATGCGCAGGTGCGCAGGTGTGGGCTAATATAATTAGGAAGGTGGATAACCCTCATTAAAACCATTCTACACACAAAACAATCTCACATGACCAAAAGAATCAAACAATGCACAATTTGGGCAACAACCAGGATAATAGATAAGTTTCTTCTATCTTCCTGTTTGTTAATTCCCCATTGGTTCCTTTGATAGTCGATCTTCTAATAATAAGCAAAATCTTCTTGTTTTGCAAACTCACGATAAAAATCAGTTGCAACATCTAATGAATCAAAGAACATTCCCTCTTTAGACAACTCAATTCTATTATCTTGAGAACTTGAATCAATTGCTACTGAACAACCTTCAATAAGTTGTTCCTCTAAAGATAGAGGAACTATTGACGATGAACCAGATTCCATCTCAAAAAGATTACCCTACAATTAAAATGAGGAGTATGAAACTTGGCTCAAAATAAGCAGTTTGACAGTGCATACATAAATCAGCCAGACCTTACATAACTAAGGTGATCACAGTATAATAATCTGTAAAACACAACACAAAATAAGAGAAATAATTCGGCCACAATAGATTTAATTCTGCCACAACAGAAATAATTCGGCCACGACAAATAAGAGTATGGAACTGACCAGAAAATTTCAAAATCAGCAAAAACATTCTTCATAGAAAATGTAACATTATCACAACAGATTTAATTCATAACTTAAGCACATTGGATGCCAATCAGTAGAACTAATAGTTTTATCCATTTTTCTCATTTTGATGGAACTGATATCCAATCGTTACGAATGCAGAAGAAAATAAAAATAAATAATAAAGCATAGAAATTTCAAGGCATAGAAAGAGTGATGTAAAATGGAACTCATGTTTAGCCTTTTATATAGAAAGAAAGGATCGTACAAATGAACTGGAATAAAAAGCCAACAGATACCAAATACTTTTAATAACATCATAATTCCAAATTTAATTCATAACTCAAGCACATTGGATGCAATCAGTAGAACACATCAGCATATACAAGATGAGGTTCGACACTTACGGCGACAGAAGACAGCAATGAATAGCAGAAGACGGCAATGAATTGAAGAACTTGTTGTGATTCGATTCTCTGAGGGTTCTACGAACCATGAAATGAATTATTCTGCTGCGGTTCTCACGTTTTTCTTTTTTTTTTTTATTTAGACCCAACTTGACGAATAAGTTTACATAATTAAGTAAAAAATCACTTAGTATGCGTAGTATTTTCGAATTTTTAATTCTTCCTTTTTGTTATTTTTTTGTTGGATAATTTCTTGTTTGTTATTAAATTTTTATTTTCTATTCCAAAGGCCAGCCCTTCCTGGGACTCTCTAACAACCTCCATCTATATAAGGTGATCTCATTCTCTGGAGGAAACTGTTCACAGACGAATTAACAATTGTGCAAATAGTTCAAAATTATTAATTTTGATGATAAAAAATAAATTCTAAAATAGAGTATAACAAATTGGTACATCCAAAATTTGATACACCTAGTTTTGTCTAATGTTTTCCCCCATGCACACGTTGTGCAAGAACATAAGCTTATGTAATCTACACATAAAAAGCATTCAATTACCATGCAATATATATTAGATTAATGTAAGATACGGGTCAGAATACACATATACATAATGATGAGTCAAAATCATATAGAGTTTTGGGCTTATTAATGCATTGATTTATTAGTGATTTTTATTCATATGCTCGGATTTATACTTGTTTTGTACTTATTTTGTGCTAATTATGTAAAATGCAGCATTCTAACGTGTTGTATGGATTTTCAATCCATTTTATACACAAAACAACCTCACATGGCCAAAAGAGTCAAACAATGCACAATTTGGGCAACAACCAGGATAATAGATAAGTTTCCTCTATCTTCCTGTTTGTTAATTCCTCATTGGTTCCTTTGATAGTCGATCTTCTAATAATAAGCAAAACCTTCTTGTTTTGCAAACTCACGATAAAAATCAGTTGCAGCATCTAATGAATCAAAGAACGTTTCCTCTTTAGACAACTCAATTCTATTATCTTGAGAAGTTGAATCAATTGCTATTGAACAACCTTCAATAAGTTGTTCCTCTGAAGATAGAGGAATTATTGACGATGAACCAGATTCCATCTAAAAAAGATTACCCTAAAATCAAAATGAGGAGCATGAAACTTGGGTCAAAATAAGCAGTTTGACAGTGCATAGATAAATCTTCCAGACCTTACATAATTAAGGTGATCACAGTATAATAATCTGTAAAACACAACAAAAAATATGAGAAATAATTCGGCTACAACAGATTTAATTCTGCCACAACAGAAATAATTCGGCCACAACAAATAAGATTATGTAACTGACCAGAAAGTTTCAAAATCAGCATAAACATTCTTCATAGAAACTGTAACATTATCACAACAAATTTAATTCATAACTCAAGCACATTGGATGCCAATTAGTAGACAAATGGTTTTATCCATTTTTCTCATTCTGATGGAACTGATATCTAATTGTTACGAATGCACGAGAAAATAAAAATGAATAATAAAGCATAGAAATTTCAAGGCATGAAAAAGGTGATGTAAAATGGAACTCATGTTTGACCTTTTATATAGATAGAAATGATTGCGCAAATGAACTGGAATAAAAAGTCAACTGATAACAAATACTTTTAATAACAACATCGTAATTCCAGATTTAATTCATAACTCAAGCACATTGGATGTCAATCAGTAGAACACATCAGCAAACACAAGATGAGGTTCGAAACTTACCACGATAGAAGACAACAATGAATTGCAGAAGACGGCAATGAATTGAAGAACTTGTTGTAATTCGGTTCTCTGAGAGTTCTACGAACGATGAAATGAATTGTTCTGCTGTGGTTCTCACGTTTTGAATTTTCACGTTTTTCTCTCTTTTTTTTATTTATACCAAACTTGAAGAAACTACATCGTTTCGTCAAGTTTACACGATTAACTAAAAATTGCGTAGCATTTTCGAATTTTTAATTCTTCATGTTTGTTATTTTTTTTGTTGGATAGTTTCCAGTTTGTTATTAAATTTGTATATTCTATTGCAAAGGCCAGCCCTTCGTGGGACTCTCTAAAAACCTCCATCTTTATAAAGTGATCTCCTTCTCTGGAGGAAACTGTTCAGAGAAGAATTAACAATTGTGCAAATAGTTCAAAAATATTAATTTTGACGATAAAAAATAAATTAAAAAATAGAGTATAACAAATTGGTACATCCAAATTTTGATACACCTAGCTTTGTCTAATGTTTTTCCCTATGCACACGTTGTGCAAGAAACATAAGCTTATGTAATCTACACATAAGAAGCATTCAATTACCATGCAATATATGTTAGAATAAGGTAAGCTACGGGTTAGGATACACATATACATACTGATGAGCCAAAATCATATAGAGTTTTGGGTTCAATTATGCATTGATTTATTAGTGATTTTTATTCATATGCTCGGATTTATACTTGTTTTGTGATTATTTTGTGCTATGTAGGTAAAATGCAACATTCCAAGGTCTTGAATGAATTTTTAATCCATTCTACACATAAAACAACCTCACATGGCCAAAAGAGTCAAACCGTGCACAATTTGGGCAACAACCAAGATAATAGATAAGTTTTCTCTATCTTCGTGTTTGTTAATTTCCTATTGGTTCCTTTGATAGTCGATCTTCAAATAATTGCAAAACCTTCTTGTTTTGCAAACTCACGATAAAAATTAGTTGCAGCATCTAATGAATCAAAGAACATTCCCTCTTTAGGCAATTCAATTCTATTATCTTGGGAACGTGAATCAATTGCTATTGAACAACCTTCAATAATTTTTGAAGATAATGAATTGCAGAAGACGGCAATGAATTGAAGAAGTTGTTTTGCTTCGGTTCTCTGAGGGTTCTATGAACGATGAAATGAATTGTTCTGCTGCGGTTCTCACGTTTTGCGTTTTCACGTTTTTGCTCTTTTTTTATTTAGACCAAACTTGACGAAACTACGTCATTTCGTCAAGTTTACATAATTATGTAAAAAATTACTTAGTATGCGTAGCATTTTCGAATTTTTAATATTTTCAGTTTGTTATTTTTTTGTTGGATAGTTTCCTGTTTGTTATTAAATTTGTATATTTTATTGCAAAGGCCAGCCCTTCCTGGAACTCTCTAACAACCTCCATCTTTATAAGGTGATCTCCTTCTCTGGAGGAAACTGTTCAGATAAGAATTAAAAATTGTGCAAATAGTTCAAAAATATTAATTTTGATGATAAAAAATAAATTCTAAAATAGAGTATAACAAATTGGTACATCCAAAATTTGATACACCTAGCTTTGTCTAATGTTTTCCCCTATGCACACGTTGTGCAAGAAACATAAGTTTATGTAATCTACACATAAGAAGCATTCAATTACCATGCAATATATGTTAGAATAATGTAAGATATGGGTTAGACATACACATATACATAATGATAAGCCAAAATCATTTAGAGTTTTAGGCTTATTTATGCATTGATTTATTAGTGATTTTTATTCATATGCTCGGATTTATACTTGTTTTGTGCTTATTTTGTGCTATGTATGTAAAATGCAACATTCCAACGTATTGTATGGATTTTCAATCCATTTTATAAACAAATCAACTTCACATAGCCAAAAAAGTCAAACGATGCACAATTTGGGTAACAACCAGGATAATAGATAAGTTTCCTCTATTTTCCTGTTTGTTAATTCCCCATTGACTCTTTTGATAGTCGATCTTCTAATAAAAGCAAAACTTTCTTTTTCTGCAAACTCACAATAAAAATCAGTTGCATCATCTAATGAATTAAAGAACATTCCCTCTTTAGGCAACTCAATTCTATTACCTTGAGAACTTGAATCAATTGCTAGAACAACCTTCAATAGAATTATTATGGCTCATAGAGCCCATTGTCTAAGAATCTGCACTTAGTTCTTTCATTTGAAGTCCCGAAGATATATGAACTATTGACGATGAACCAAATTCTATCTCAAAAAGATTACCCTACAATCAAAATGAGTATGAAACTTGGTTCAAAATAAGCAGATTGACAGTGCATAGATAAATCTGTCAGACCTTACATAACTAAGGTGATCGCAGTATAATAATCTGTGAAACACAACACAAAATAAGAGAAATAATTCGGCCACAACAGAAATAATTCGGCCACAACAAATAAGATTATGGAACCAACCAGAAAGTTTCAAAATCAGCAGAAACATTCTTCATAGAAATTTTAACATTATCACAACAGATTTAATTCATAACTCAAGCACATTGGATGCCAATCAGTAGAACAAATGGTTTTATTCATTTTTCTCATTCTGATGGAATTGATATCCAATTGTTATGAATGCACGAGAAAATAAAAATAAATAATAAAGCAGATAAGATTATGGAACCGACCAGAAAGTTTCAAAATCAGCAGAAACATTCTTCATAGAAACTGTAACATTATCACAATAGATTTAATTCATAACTCAAGCACATTGGATGTCAATCAGTAGAACTAATAGTTTTATCCATTTTTCTCATTCTGATGGAACTGATATCCAATTGTTATGAATGCACGAGAAAATAAAAATAAATAATAATGTATAAAAATTTCAAGGCATGAAAAGGGTGATGTAAAATGGAACTCATGTTTGGCCTTTTATATAGATAGAAACGACTGTACAAATGAATTGAATAAAAAGCCAACCGATACCAAATGCTTCTAATAACAGCATTATAATTCCAGATTTAATTCATAACTCAAGAACATTTGATGCCCATCAGTAGAACACATCAGCATAGACAAGATGAGTTTCAAAACTTACCACCACACAAGACAGTAGTGAATTGCAGAAAACGGCAATGATTTGAAGAACTTGTTGTGCTTCGGTTCTCTTAGGGTTCGACAAACGATGAAATGAATTGTTCTACTAGGATTCTCAATTTTTTTTATTTAGATCCAACTTGATGAAACTACCTCGTTTCATCAAGTTTACTTAAGTAAAAAAATTAGCATAGTATTTTCTAATTTTTAATTCTTGCTGTTTGTTATTTTGTTGTTGGATAGTTTCTTATTTGTTATTAAACTGTATATTCTATTTCAAGGCCAGCCTTACTGGGACTCTCTAACAATCTCCATCTATATAAGGTGATCTGTCTAGAAACTGTTCCGTTTCGAACAACAGAGATTCCTCTGTTTAACTTTCTTCTACTCTGCTTTTCGAAAGTTCCAAACATATCGATGGACATGGAGTTAGAAGAAAGAGAGTTCTGTTACGACGATGACGATCGGATATCCGTCGTCGGTCAATCCTGGGAGGAACCCGTCACCACTTTCGCCGGGAACCTCAACCTCATAGAGATGCCTACATCATCATCATCATCAAACAAGGATCAGCCGCCGGGTTCTTCATTGAATTCGTTCACGAAGAATAAGAATCCGCTCACCTGCGGCGTCTGCGGCGTGGAATTCTCTTCCTATCAGGCGCTGGGAGGCCACAAGGCGAGCCATAACAAGAGGAAGATCGTTATCCACGACGAAGGAGGGAAGAGGACATTCAATGTCTCCGTCGAGAGGTCATGTATGGGGACGAAAATAACCGCAAGAACGTCCGACGCCGGAGCAGCGGCCGCGGCGGATGAGGTAAATAAGGGCGACGGTGCGACGGCGGTTGCTGTTGCTGTTGCGAGCAGCGGGAGAGGGTTGAATCTTGATCTCAATCTGCCGCCGCCCCCGGAATCGTAACAAAGGAAGAAACAGAGTAGTTGAATCGGAGCGGTTAACAGGGTATTACATTACCAACTTAGGACTTAATCTTTATGCTGTTTTTTTTTAAGAGTAATGAGTTCTGATCTTCAAGTATATTCGAGTTACGGCAATTACAATTATATAATTTTTAGTTAGGAATTAGTTCTGCTTTTGAAACCATTGTTGCAGTGCAGAGATCATGAATCAAATCAATACAAGGAAAAGATATCACAAATATAGGGCCGAAAAGTATACAGGGATGAGATAAAATTAGGCTAATTTACCGTATTCGAAAAAACGAACATTCACCGGACCTTCAGGACCTGGCTAATGCCTAGACGACTCTGCGACGATTAGGGGATATTCGTATAGGGCGAAGGGGCCAGCACTTAAGCAACCGTCTTCTCGAACATAGGTAATTTATAATAAAACTCAAAATATGTGATCATACAAACCAAAGAAAAGTTTTACAAACAAAATTGAAATTTCAAGGTTTTGATCCTATACATTTGTTTCACAAAGAATGACGAAGCTGGGAAGTTCAAGACGAGAGAAAAACAAAAACACTTACGGGGGCTAAGTGGGAACGATCTCCACGTTTGGTGATGACTGGAAGACAACTGCTCCGAAGATTATTACCAATAACAATAGCTGCACGAGAAAACATGTGGTGTACTGACGCACTTTCTTCTGTAGCTTTGATGCTTCTTCAACCCGCGCAAGATTTTCCGACTCCATTGTCCCTTTCTTCTGCATTACAAACTTGTCACGGATTTGGGTTTGCAGTGAAGTATCTGCTGTGTATTTTGATCTCAGTTCTTGTACTTTTCCAGATATGATCAGGTAGATTACTTCACACTCCATTCTTCTCATGAACAGGTCCTCAGTTTCTTTTGCTAAATGGTATACACTCTGCGCGGCAAAACCCGGCGAACCAGGATGATCGCCTGATACTGAATCATCAGTGCAAGCTTCTATGCTTAAATCCTTAATCATAAGCAGTTCTGCACGTAGTGTCATGGGTCATTAGTTAAAAGAAACTGAAGTATAATTGGCTCGGCACGACAGTCTAACTGTATAAAATGCTGTAAAAATAGCCAAACCACCAAAATATGATGACTTGGAGAAGCTGACACACAAGGCAGTTGGGCATAAGTCATAACCATTACTTTATTGAGTAGATAACCCAAAAAACTTATTTGAATAGATAGACATATAAGGGCTTCCATCTTACTACTTTTGGATAAGTACATTTTGGCCGTCTTGTTCATGATTAGCGAAATCATAGGGCATAAAACATACTTCAAGAATTAGTATGACATGATTCTTACAACCCATCCTTCAACATTTGTAAGTTTTCTCAATTTTACTCATACTAAGAACATGCTGATGGAGGAGGCGAATACAAGTAATGCTGAAAAAAGTTATCCATGAACAATGGAAATCCATTCAAGTCAGAATAGTTGGGACTAGCAAAGCATATTATCCAGAAAGAGAAAGACTAGATATCCCTACCATATATTTCTGGAAAATACACTTTTTGCACTACACTAGAAAAATAAAAAGAAAAATTAAAATAGAAATTTATTTTACATGCAATCTAGAATTGTATGGATTAATTTTCTGGAAATGTAGCATGACTCTATTCGAAAACGGAGTGCAACAAAGTAGAGAAAGCAAATAAGGAAAAGGAAACAAAAAAACTAGTCAGAAGTAATAGTTAACCAAGCGGAATCAATGAGATATGGTTATACCTTTAGCTAGTGCTTCTTGTGCTGCTCGCAGATCAGAGATAGATTCTGCTAGGGGATCCTGATCTGCATGGGAAAAATGATTCTCGAATCTTCCGTTATTAACCTCCCAAGACAACTCAGTAACTCCATCTTCAGCCAGGATCTCTTGAGATCCTCCATGACTATCTATATGTCGAGGTGCATCACCAACTTGCTTTAGAGTATCCTGAAGATCATCATCATTTTCTCCATAGTGATGAGTTGACACTTCACCTCTTGTTCCATTTCTTGTGGCCTGCACATTGGAACTACGTGAATCTGATTCCAAACTGGATTGAGAGTTTTCCTTCTCAATTTTAACTCGCTCCCCTCTAAGTTTTTTAATGGTCTGAATTCGACCCTTCCCCTGCTGACCACGATGCAGCGAGTGAGCCGAACTCCTTCCACTCAAAATCATTCTGCTCTTATCATTCTTGATCCCCACAACCAATGGTATGTTATAATCTATCTTTGCAACACTGGCTGCAGTTGACGAACTGCTGTTTTGATCCTGACCATTCGGTGAACTTGTTCCAGCATCAATGAGAGAAAAAGCATCCAGACGCCCAACCAAAGGACTCGGAGGTGAAAAGGCATCCTCTATATTCCTCTGTCTTTCAGCATACACTGGTCCTCTTTTAGTTGGATTAGCAACTGAGCTACTCAGTTCGTCGATCACTATGTTCCTAGTTCCCGTGTTACTATCATGACTCCTACTAGCATCCCTCGGCAACCTCTTCCATTTCCTCAAGCCAAATCCTTTCTTCATTGATGGAGAAGAAGGAGAAACTTGACATTTCATCTCAACAGAAGCTGGACTTGCCAAACCCAAGGCTCCAATCTCCTTGTCCTTACCACCATCAGATCTCAACTCAACATTCTCAAGATTTCCCAACTCAGAAGGATCATGCCCTTGAAACTTGACTTCATTATTTCCAACCATAGCCACTAAAGAAAATGATGGTCACTAACGAACTATTCTCAGATCACTAACGAACTATTCTCAGATCAAGATCAATACACAGCAACAAACATCTCAGGTAGCAGCACCAGTGTACAAATGGGAGATTTTTACCACAACATTACCAAATTGAAACCCGATTCTCCGAACCAATCCACTTCAATAGATTCCGAAATGAATCTCGAAGGCAGCGATGTAAAGCGGAAATCCATGACAATGAAATCAGGGATGATCGGAGTATAAAACCCTAGCTCTCGGTGGATGATTCGCCTTTGGCCCCACTTGTGTGGATCGGGGAAGTTGCAGCTGACAACGCGTTGCTCAGAGATGGATCTAGCAACCACATGACAGGACTCAGGTTCTTCCAAATTGAAAAATATCTATTTCTTTTTAATTTGTTTTTGGTTTACCAATAATTTAATCATACTCACATAAAATTAAAAATTAAATAATTATACACTCTTTAGCATGTTATACTCAGTGTTCGAGAAAGCGCCTAGGCGGCCTAAGCGCCCGCTTAGTCGCCCCTGAGCGAGTACTTATGCGGCATTCGGGCAGGGCGGAGGATGGCCGCCCAGCGCTTAGGCGGCGCCTAGGCGGGCTGGGCGGCCTACTTCTCGAACAGAGAGATAGATAGACACTTTATCAAGGAGAAGCTAGAGACTAGAGTGATTACCATTCCCCATGTACGATCCGAGGATCAGTTGGCAGATATTCTGACCAAGGCAGTGGCTGGAAAAGAAAGGTGTTCCATGACGTTTTGTTCAAGTTGGCTGTCGGACATCCCGACTTCCAACTTGAGGGGGAGTGTTAGTCAAAGATATGTCTCCCCGACTTCCCGGGATTTAATTACCATAAATCCCGGTATTAGTGTCTATCTTGTACTCTATAAATATGTACACTAGACGAACAATGAAGAGTGTGGAATAATAAGCGAGAAGTATTTTTCTCACGTGGATGTAGGCACATTGCCGAACCACGTAAATTCGTATGTTTGTGTTCGAGTGTGTGCGTTTATCACAATCTTCAGTAGGAAGGCATGACCATATTCTAGTCATTAATTAAATCTTTTTTTATATTTTATTTATTTATTTTCTTTTTTTAATTTTTTATTTAATCGAATTTATCGAGTGAATCTTTCATCAAAACAAAAATATCACTATAATTATGAGTAAGTTGTCGACTTCAATTTGATATGTACTTTCATGCCATTTTGATATATTTATTATTTTATTTTGTGTAAATTTATAATTTTTATTTTCATGAGATATTATCTAATATTTTTTCCTGTTTTATTTGTGTGGTTGTTCAGTCATATTTAAGAAATGTTTCAAGTTGTATGTTGAAGTGGTAATAGTGGTTGTAGACTGCATGTTAATCTTAATCTTATACAGCCTTCTTAATTTTTTAAACAAATTTTTATTCAAAAAAGAAAAAGAAAACTATTACATACTAAGGTACTGCTTACTACAGATTTTATAAATTTCAGTATTATTCGGATTACGATCTTTAGCGGTATCAACATCTCATATATTAAACATTTTTTGTCGTGTAATTTTGACTACGATTGCTAATGTGTCATATGTTTACTTGCACTGTTATTATAGTGATGCCATCTCCATCAAACCTTGTCAGGGTTCTGATCCTTTTTTTATAGAGCGACGCTACGTGGCCCGAATTCGGACCGAAAATTAAACCGAAAGGCGGGAAAATGACGATTTTACCTCCTAAGCACAGCAAGACTAACCGGATCAGGGGTAAAATTGTCTATTTGCCCACTTTTGACCTAATATTTCGATTTCTTTATAGTACAAATAGAGTCTTGTTGTAATCTCAAGAATTCTGCAAGAAAGAAAAAGGAGAAGATTAGAAGGGCGTGAAACTGTATCTTTATTATTCTCTGTAATCCTCTTTATATAGAGGTAAGGACCAACGGTTACAGAAGTCTTATCCCTATAAAACTG
>JAOYMZ010011619.1:0-20884 GCA_025802335.1 Pinguicula primuliflora
TTGATGTGAATGCCTTGATATTCTTCCAAGATGCTTTACCAAATAACAGTGTGTCATCTGCGAATTGCAGATGACTCAGACAAATTTTATCCTTTCCAATCCATATAGGTTCGATGAGCTGTAGTCTAGCTGTTGTGTTTAGCATTGCAGATAATCCCTCAGCAGTTATCAGGAATAAGAATGGGGATAAGGGTTTGCCTTGACGCAATCCTCTTGTGAATATAAACTCCTCTGTTAGGCTTCCGTTCAATAAAATGGAAGAAGTTGCATAAGAGAGGCTCATTTTAATCCACTGTCTGAATTTTGCAGGCATTCCCATCTGTTCTGCTATTTTATCCAGATAATTTCAGTTTACTGTATCAAACGCCTTTTCGAAATCTAGTTTGAGCAAGATTATTTCCTCCCATACCTCCATTTCATGTACTGCCTCATTCACAACAAGCACCCCATCAATGATCTGTCTCGTCCCAATGAATGCTAACTGATTCCTAGAGAATACTTCATCCAAAACTCTCCTCAGTCTCGTTGCTAGCACCTTTGTAATCGCTACATATGCATCCCCGATGAGAGTAATCGGTATGAAGTCATCTTTATTCGGATAATGATATGTCACACTCCAAAACACACACACACACTCCACACTCCTACCTCACATATGAGTGGGTCCCACACACACCACTAGTGCGTGTGGGACCCACCCACATGTGAGATAGGAGTGTGGAGTGTGGTTTTTTTATGGAGTGTGTTTTATGAAAATCCCATCAAAAGCATCTCCACATACCAACATCGAAACTATATTGTTCTTTGTCATCGGGAAAGCGTGAAGAAAAAAGAGGGGGACCAATTGTAAAAGACGTAAACCGATCTTTCAAAGAGCGATCAATTTTTACTATCGCTTTTTAGAAGGTCGGCACCACAATTAAGGCTTTTAAATCTCATTGGTCTTCTAAAGAGTGGTTTATTTTATGGGAGATGCTAGGTGTACCGAAATTTCTTATCCAGAATTTGGGTACACACCTATTTTGGTAGGTTTTTGGCCACCGAAATAAAAAAATAAGACCGGTTCTGGAATCCTCGCGTCGAAATGATGCCGGAACCGATCATGGGTTTCGGTTTCGGCGGCTTCGCCGTCGAAAAAACTAAAACCCTATTAAATAAGCATTTTAAGAGCAACAAACTTAACCCTAGCCTTAAACGGTGTGTTACGAGGGCTAAAATAACAGTTTAGGACCGGTTCTGACACCATTTCGATGCGAGGATTTCAGAACCAGTGTTATTTTTTTATTTCAGTGACCGGAAACCAATCAAAATAGGTGTGTACAGAAATTCTGGACGAAAATTTTCGGTACACCTAGCATTATTGTTATTTTATTACCGATCTTCTGAACCTGAAGGCCGAAAGTTTATAAGGTCAATTTACCGGATAAAAGTGTGGGGAAAAAATGCCCTCTTCTAATCTTTCTAACCCACTTAATTTCTCTGCTTATTTATTGTGTTATTTGCTGGGTTTTTTTTTGTCTGTTCGTTCAGGGACAACTCTTCTCAAGAGAATCAACAAAGCAAATTTTAGGCAGGTAAATTAATGACTGAATTTCGCAATTCGTTTGCCCTGAAACCTCTGCGGTTCTTGAATTCCATGCGTTGTGACATGATATCTTCTTGTTATATCGTTCATCCATATTCAGAACAATGCCAACTACATGCTTGATGAAATGCCTCGCTGAAAGAGTTCGAATGAAATGCTGGAGTTATTTTATATAGCGTGCCTTGTATTATATTCTCAAAATGCAAGTGGCATGGTTCTTTTCAGGAGATATCCATATCTGCTTCCGCTGCACCCACAATTGCTTTTGTGAAGCAGGTTGGTATTTCACTTCGGTGCTATCGACTTGGTCGGAATCCAGATATGAAATGGAGAGTGGTTAGCAGGAAAGTTTATGATTATATTCGATATGATCTCAAGGAGATAGCTTTCCCTTCATCTTTACCGGACCCTCCCAACATTAAAAAAAGGCGTAAACTCACGTTGAAAGAGCATTTTCTTGTGAGTACCCTGGTCCTAATCAATGTTTCATGCCAGTCGTTTTTAAGGAAAATGCTTTACGTTAGTTAGTTCATGCATCATGGCGGCTAGACTCTTATCTAGAATTTGCTCTGACCGAATGCTTGGACTGCCATGGCTTCATTAGTGATTCTTCACATCTCGAAACGTTATGATATTCAATTTGGTTTACCATGAATGGATGGAAGACTTCTTTACTTAAGTGAGTGATAAAATGTCATAAGACCACATCTATGTATGGAGATGCTGACCTATACTTCCTCGAAAAATGATATGGAGCACGAACACACGACGCACGCCCTCTCACATTGGGCGTGCGTTCGTGTGTGTGTAAAACGTCTTGCTCCATATCATTTCTGTACTTTCTCATAGGTAGTGAAGGAAGCGACCAGACTCTACGGGGCAAGTTGGGTCAGGGACATTGGACCGGAACTCAGGCCATATGCTTACAAAAAGAAAACTGAGGAAAATGAACGTGATAGGTCCAACGACACTTCCTCTAAAGAGAAGGAACCATCTATGTTTGAGGACCTCGGTAAGGATCGATCATTCCCATAGTTATTTTGGAAAGATAACCAAGATAAACTTGCATTTTGGTGGGCACCGAAAACATGGTTCATACGTTAATTGTGAGAAATCACATCATAGATTCAGTTGTGTATTAATACGCTATTGAGTTTATTTCCTTTACCTGCAATGTCTAGCTGTGGCGGCAAGAGGTGGAATGGAGACTTTGAGACCCGCATTACAAAGAGTTTACATGACCAGAGCTTCCGCATACAGTGATGCTCTGAAGAGTTTCATCAAAGGTTACCAAGAAGGCATCCAAGAAGTCATGGAGAAGAAGGAACAAGCGAAATCTCAACAGGAAGATGACAGAGCCAAAGGTTCAGGTTGATGATATATCTATCTTTTAAGTTAACGAACAATTGAATCATATGCGACGTGGTTAAGTAATCAAAATTTGAACCATGCTGCTTTTGCAAGATGCCTGAACAGAGAGCAGTAAACATTCATGTTAAAGTTAAAAGGTTACATAACTATATACAGACAGATATATTAACACATTGCATAATGTTACTACAATGTATCACTAAATATAGCCAATGGAGCACATTGCTAATCTCCCAGAGTGTGTGACCCTGAGGTACAGCTCCATAGGCTTGGATCCAGTATCATGTTCGAACCTTCACAATTTCAAGGACACCTCGTATTCTTACCATTTTCGACGATATACCATTAGTGTACGACTAGTTTCTTGGAGAAACTTGACAGTCCTTTATACATTGTTTGAATCATGGAGCAGATTTACTACTTTCTATCCCCCAAAATGGAATAATTTTTTAAACAAAGACTGGTCTCGGTTTTCTTGCCTTTCCATATCTGTTTCTCTGTTTCTTGAGAATTTCTGAACACAAATTCTTGGAGTGTATTTTTGTGCTGTGTGTGGGATTCATGATTCGATTTGATTCATTCATTCGAGGTGTATGTGTTCTAATAGCTTTCATCATCCGCATGAGCGAGTGAGGCATAATATCGAGACAACCATTTCGATATGATCTTGATTTCTCTTCTTCTGACATCTTGAAGCCATTTTGGATCTTCCCGAGTTGAGAATCGAAGGTCCACATGGTGAGCTCCTGGTACACAACAACAACAACAACATCATAACCAGTGTAGTGTAGAGAAAAGGAAATCAATGTGGATCTCTCCCACTTTATCATGTAATGCATTCATTCTCAAGGCAATTTCATACCTTGTTTCTCAACGATAGCAACTATGGTTTTGGATATAGATTTTAGCACCCTGCCATAATTTAAAAAAAATCAGACGTTTTAGTATGCGAAATATGTGTATCTTACATTAATTCTATTGATGATGTCTACCCTCACAACATAATTTTAATGATAAAGCAAGGAAATAACAGTCTTACCCTCCACCACTCCATGGATCCCTTAACCCATTAAAGAAGATGATATTGCTCCCAAAATGCTTCAGAACCCTATGAATATTCTGCAGCCAAAGAAAATGGAATGGAACATAACTACTGTCTCAGAGGTGATACACGCCACCGCATATGAGCACCATATTGGCACCGCTTGGCTTTGGGAGCGCGCACATACAATATGGGTGTGCGTGTCCACTTGTAAGTTGTGCATATGTAGTGCTCATATGCGGTGCCTTATAATAGCGGTGGTTAGTCACTAGATTTTTGTAGTCTTATTGAAATCTGAACTACTTACTTTTGCTCCAAATTCCGTTGGAATCCAATCTTTCCTTGGCTTAATCCCATATTGATCCTTGCAAAATTCTACCCTGTCATTGTAACTATAGTTGGAGGCAGGGAAAAGGCTGTCCACCGTATTCCCATCGGTTAATAAAATCATCTCGGTGCAAGCCTAACAAACAATGCACAAGGCAAGAAAGTGAACAAAGGGCACAAGTTTTAGTTTCAACCTCAGCCAAACGCCCATTCAGATGACTATATCGAATTGTAATTGTTTTTTTTACCTGCCATGTCCATCCTCCGAGCCCGTGCGGATCTAAGTTATCCGCGAGGTCGAAACATTTAGCAGTTCCAGTGTAATTGTAGTAAATGTTGGCCGCACCGTACACTTTATCGAAAGTGTTGCTACCGGTACGAGGATCATCAATGGCCTTGCACATCTGAAATCAGGATCAAAGATAGAAACAAGAACTTTCAATAACAAATCTCACACGCAAATTAAGTTTATTCAGATCAGCAATAACAAACGATGGCGTTCGCCTAGACCAACTAGATGTTGGGTGATTGTCATCCGCAACTGCCCAAATATCTCTTAAGTGCTCGATTAGCTCGAGCTCTATGCTGCCTACGCGCTGAGCAACCTTAACCTATCACACACTATAAATAATTATCACGTGCCATTCTTTTGGACCATAACAGTACAACTTGGGGGACAGGAGGCCCGTTAACTACTATTTTGGACCATAATTTCCGCTCCCAAACCTCAACACACTATGAATAATTATCACGTGCCATTCTCTTATAAACCTACAAAAAAAACAGCAGAAAGGCAGATGCACATGGAACTGAACTCTATTATTTCTTTTATAATAATTTCCCCACGGGTGACGCTCGATAAAGACTGTGAATGTTTTTTTTTGTTGGTTTGTTACCTGTTTGACGGGATAGGCTGGCAATGGGGCTAGAAAATTGGATGGAGTTGGATAATCCGTCATCGCTGTGTAGATATACGCCGTGGAAAACCAATTCTCCAGGGACCCAACACTAATAAAATTCCTGCGCACAAAAACAAAAACACAGACATCAACAACTGTAACAGCAGCAGATGGAGACAATTCCACTTTTCCTCACTCGCATATTCTAAAAGACTCTCTCAGAATTTCAAGGCCACCACTTGTTGCTGCTGTATCTTCCATTGCTTGCCACGAACTTTTGATCACTTGGTAGCAGTTCTCACTTTCACTCTAACACTCAAATCAAACCAAAAAAAAAATAGTGAGTGTGATAAAGAGGAAGAGGATTTCTAGAAAAAATGTTACAGTCCCGGATGCCATGTGCTGATCTGTATCGAGTTATAATTGTGACCGTCGGATGTTGATCTGATGATCACGATTATAAGTGATTTAAATAATGTTAACCGTATGTTCAAAATACAAATGATTCAGTTAGAACGGAAAATGAGAGCGTAAAGTGAGAAACTCACTGCATACTATGCACTGAGGTCAAAACGAGTCATTTCGAACGTGTGAGCGGGCTCACGTAAAAATGTTAAAACACACATTTTTTAGTTATATCAATCCCATCGTGCGACTTAAGCACTGTATATTATACAGCATTGTACACGCGAAGTCCAAGGGTCTTTTGGTTACTGACCCTAAAGTCTTGTGTGACGATATTGTTGAAACTGAATGGTGATGTGATGTTGTCAAAATTGAGAATAGGCGCTGAAGATGACAGTGCACCCAATGCCACATGGGGATACTTCAATCTGAACCAGGCTGCCAACACTGAGAAAACACACACACAAGACAAAAACATCATGATGTATCCTTGTAACCAACTTGAAACTTGAATAGATTGTAATACTGATTTTGTAGAAATATCCCACTTCCGCCGTATGAACCTCCCAGGACGATGACCGGCGCTTCCTCTGCCGTCAGGTTCTTCTTAAGGTCAATAATCAGAGTGGCGTAATCCGCCAATGCCTGCGTGGAAGTAAGATACCCGAGAGTCGAAGAATTCGAATACGCAACTTCTTTACTCCCGCCGTAAGGAATGGATTTGCCATAGAAACGATGCTGAAACAAAAAAAAAAAGCAATGATGCTTTCAGTCACAACAATGGAAGTACAGTAGCTATTCACTCTATATTATGCATTGACATCATAGTACTGTAGGATTGGTCGTTCAACGGACGCAAAAGTGCTGCCACTATAATCCCACAATGGCACATTAACACCACATAGTATTGCTCTGTTTATTTGTTTTCCACCATCACCTCTATGAATACTATTAGCGCTTTGAACCTTGGTGCTGTTTCAAACATGAACCCCGTGTTGTGTGCAAACCATTCGATGTCTCCCTCGTTTCCTGTGTAGACGAAGATCGGTGAGTTGTTTTCGGCTCCGCCCCATTGATCATCGTTGATCAAGTACCTCTGCTGGAAGGTCTGATAGCTCAGTGGGTCGTAGTTGAAGTGATCAAGGATTTGGGTGAAGAATTTTTGCTGATATGAATGAGAATCGTTGTTGGGGGAGACGATGGAGGGATGGAGATGCTCTGGTTTGATGAAGGAATAAGGAAAAGCAGGCTGTGGGTGTCTGGATATGGCGGAGGCAGAGGAAAACAGAGAGGAGAGAAGTAGAGGCAGCAGCAGCAGGGGAGTCGACATTCTCTAGAGAATTTGAGGTCGAGCTTCAAACTTGTGTGTGTCGGCGTGAATTCAATGATACACACTGTCCATAATCTATCGCCATAATTAATTGATAGATTCAAATGTTCTAGATGACTTATTTAATCTATGATCCAGATAGCAATTTGGTTGGAGAAATGCTCTGTAAGAGGCTCGAAGTAGCACGGTAAACGAGCCGAGTTCGAGCTCGGCTCGCGAGCTTAATGAGCCGAACTCGGTGTTCGACCTCGGTTCGAGCTTGTTCGCGAGCTTGTTCACGAACCGAGCCGAGCCTGTTTCGCGAGCCTGTTCGCGAGCTTGTTCACGAACGAGCTCATGAGCCGAGCTCACGAACATGTTCGCGAACAGGCTCACGAACGAGCTCACGAGCTTTTTATTATTTTTTATTATTTTTTTGATTTTTTTGATTTTTTTTGATTTTTTTAATATATATATAAAAAAAATTAAATAATATAATATTATTATATTAAAGCTCGCGAGCGGCTCGTTAAGGGCTCGCGAACAAGCTCGAGCTCGTTAAGACTGTTCGCGAACAGAAGTTCGGGCTCGAGCTCGAGCTCGTTAAGGTTTTCGAGCCGAACGAACGAGCTTTTATCGAGCCGAACTCGAGCTTGTTCGCGAGCGGCTCTGTTCGTTTACAGCCCTACCTCTGGGGTATGAAGCTAAAGGTGCTGAATCGAAGGTGCTTTGACTAAAGAAGGCCCTCTACAGCTGGAAACAAGCTCTAAGAGCTTGGTACAGCCGCATTGAATCCTATTTCTCTAATGAAGGCTTCATTAAGTGTCCACATGAGCATACCTTGTTTGTGAAGACAAATGATCAAGGTGAAATTTTGATAGCTTGTTTATACGTCGATGATCTTATCTTCACTAGTGATGATGAAACTATGTTTAATGAGTTTAAAGCTTCCAAGACAACTGAATTTGATATGTCTGATTCTTTCTAGGAATTGAATTGGTGCAAAATGATGAAGGAATCTTTATCACGCAACAATAGTATGCACAAGAGGTGCTTAAATGGTTTCAGATGAATCAGTGTAATTCTGTTCACAATCCTATTGTTCCAGGACAGAAAATCACAAGAGACACTGAAGGAGAACAACAGACAACACTATCTACGAGAAAATTATAGGCTGTCTAATGTATCTAACAGCAACACGTCCCGATCTAATGTTCAGTGTTAGCCTTCTTAGCAGATACATGGATAATCCAAAGGAATGCCACTACCGTGCTGCAAAACGAATTCTGAGATGCATTCAAGGAACTTTTGATTACGACATTTACTATCAGCAGCAGCAACTTTGAACTCATAGGATTCACAGACAGTGATTATGCAAGAGATCATGACGATTGAAAAAGTAGCTCAGGATGTGCATACTTGCTAAGTTCTGGCACGATTTGCTAGTCATCTAAAAAGTAGCCAATCGTCACATTATCCACCATGGAGGCTGAGTTTGTAGCAGCAGCATTCTGCGTCTCTCAAACTGTATGGTTGTGAAGAATCCTTCAATCCTTGAACCAGAAGCAAACTCAATCAATCTTCTGTGACAATGTATCAGCTATCAAACTTTCAAGGAATCCTGTTCTTTATGGCCGAAGCCAACACATTGATGTGCGTTTCACTTCTTGAGGAATCTGGTGCAAGAAGGCGTCATTGAATTAATTCAGTGCTCTGCATCCCAACAAACTGCTGACATTTTTACAAAACTGCTTAAGCTGGAGACATTTCTCAAAATGCGAGGGATGATGGGCGTATGCAAGCGACCTGAAATCAACTGAAATCATGGATGGTTCAGTTGAAGGGAGTATATTGAGAATGAAGCCTGAAGCCCAAAGTAAGTTCAATGTCGCAAGCATGCTTTTGATTTCTGGATGACCGTTACAATGATTTTGTCGGTGGCAAGACTTGGTCTTCTTTCTATTCTTTTTTTATGCTATTTGTTCAGTGTTTATCGAGTCTTCCTCATCTAGTTACAATCATGTCTTAGTGGGTCTAGTAGCTGAGTTATCAGCAACAGAATCAAGTGTCTTGTAAGGCTATAAAATGCCTCTATCTTGTCATTCAATAACAGAGTTTTCCAACACAGGACATTGCTCAAGTACTCGTAGTTTAACAAATCATATGAAAAAAACATTATTTAAGCACAACCTCATGTTCTCCTTCTCCTCTACAAGGTACTCCACAACTTGAATGCCCTCGAACCGTAAAAAACTAGGACCAATCCCCACTTTTGCATCAAAGCTCCAGCAAGAGAACGTCCCATCAGTTCATACACAGAGTTACTAGTATAATCGTTTTCTCTCGTACTCCGGGTACTTGAAAATGCAAATTGCAGTTTATCCTCTATAACAATTTTCTGAACCTCACTTCCATCTTCTGGAAGAAGGTGCATCACAGAAAAGTGGGTTATATCATCGAAAGGGCCTAAGTTTCTCTATGAACCAGCACTGATGCTGTGATACCGACTCTTTGGTGCTTCTAGAGGATGACCTGAAGGTGGACGTCGTCATTATTGAGTGCGAACTGTTCCAAAATCTATTAATTAACAAGGAAAATTCACATTTGTATCACATATTAAAAATGTGATTAATAATAATAAAAAGTTAACTCAAATATGATATTAATCTTAATCATTGTTTAAGAATAATGATTAATATTACAATTCGAAATTATAATTAATTAATCATCACATAAGTATTCGAGAGTTGAAAATTTCTTTAATCAACGGTGCTGTGATTATTGAGAAGTGATAATAAGGCGAGTCATGAGAGATGTGCAGGATGATGTACCAGACTGATAAAAATAGTGCATTGGAAAATCTCACTTATTTTGTTCTAGGGGAGGATCTGTGCTAGTCAGTCTTGTAAAACCTTTTAGTTTTGTTCATTCAATAAAAGATTTCAATTAAAAAAAAAGGTTGAAGTTTGATGAAAAGTTGGACATCATTAAAGTTATGTTTGTAAATTCTTATGCTTTTGTAAAAATAGCTTTGAGAAGGGCTTTTAAAAAAAGGTATTTTTATAAAAATTAAAAAAGTTATAAAGTATTTGTAGTGAGGGTTTTACTGTGCCAAAAGTTAAAAAAAGTGTGACAAAATGGATATAATACGGAAAAATTGATGAGTATTTTGGTATTATCGATTTATTTATATATATAAAATTTTCTTAAAAGTGATTTTGAAATAATTATAAAATTATCACCGCTAAATAAGGCTATGTTAGCAAGTTCTTCTAAAAAGTTGTTTTTGACTTTTCAATCGTATAAGTCATTTCACACTGTTTGCGATTTTAGCTCTGGAAGTGAAAAAGTCTCCAAAAGTCCAAAAATTAAAAGCCCTCTTTGACTAAAGTGCAAAAATGATATAATACACTAATTTTGCATCACTTAATAATGTGTCATTATCCAATTAGATGTAGGAAAATATAGTCAAATATTTCATCTAATATTTACATTTTATCCAATAGGATGATAACAATTTACAAATGGCGTAAAAGTGATGCCTTATATCATTTTTTGTAGTCGGTGGTTGGTATGGACCACTGACGACAATCGCACTTTTCGATTACTGCATTTGCGATAATCGACATTACATCGATTGCAGCGTCGGTAGGCATACCGCTAACCGGCCGAAAAATTGGTCAGTATTGCTATTATTGTCATTTTACCAACATAATATCGACTATTTTAATAATATAATTTTTTAAATTAAAATATATAATTTAATGAAAAATATATATCTATTTATATATCTATTCTATAACGACACTACAAGATGAACAAAACGCAGGCCACGAATCCTACGTGGAATATATTGTATCACCGGCTGGCACACTCCCATTCATTCCTAATAATTCTAACAAATTGACTTACTTCTATCCCCATATTCAATCCCCATCGTCCACCCACCGTCCAGTGATTCCGGCCTTCTAGGTCTTCCTTTGCCCCATCCGCCGCCGCACCGTGCGCCTTGCAGGTCCCCAGCAGTTTGTGAATTCTAGCAACATTGACGGAAAAAATATAGGGCTGTATGGTTTGGGTCTTCATTTCCCGATATGGTTTGGGTCTTCATTTCCCGATATGGTTTGGGTCTTCATTTCCCGATATGGTATGTGCTTCATCGTGAATTCCAGCAGTTTGTTACGGTTTGGGTCTGGGTTTGGGTTTAATCCCAAATATAGGGCTGTATATCCGGCAGTTCATCTATTCGCTCAGGGATTGGAGCAGTGCATAAATTGCAGTCTTGGGCTAGCAGAGTAGGAGCATTTCCGGCAACAATATCAGGCTGGGAGGTAAATTTCTTTTTGGGAGGCTTACATAGGTGATAAATAACAAATCTTTTTTACTTATGTTTCCGATTAAATGTTTATGCTACTTAGAACACAGCTTCTAATGTACTGATTTTTTTGCATTCGTTTCATGACAGCAGGCAAAAGAAGAGACGACAAAATTGCTGATTTTGTCATTGACTGATTTTCAAGAGGAAGTAGTGCGTTATGAACTGTTGAACCGTGAGTGGAGCCTGAAGAACCAGTGCATCTTTTCTTTTCAAGTATGGAACTCTTTGAAGAAGTTAAGCCTAGGGTTCTCTTATTCTCAAATGCTATAAAATCATACTCTGTGTTGTATTATAGATCCTAACTAATCTGATAAATGTTTATGCTTTGAGATCTTGATTTATTGAGGAAACCTCAATCGCTCAGATCTTATAATCGCTCAGATCTTATAGCCCATTATTTTACATCCTGATTTGGTTGGTTCCTTTTTCTTATAGCCCACCTATTCAATCGATTTTTTTACATACCAAATTGTTTGTATACAGTTTCCCTGTGTGTGTTTTTTTGGTTCTGAAATTGTGTTGTCAGTATTAGGTTTGTTTCCTACTAAGGATGCAATTGTTATTCATCTCCTAAGTGCAGTTTTATATGATGGTTTACTTCAAAATTCTTTGTCCAAACTCCACAGTTTGATGAATTCTTGAAGAGTGCACCATCACCTTTCACTGTGCAGCAACCAATAAGGATTTCATATGTAAGGAGCAGGGTTAAAATTCCGGTTTTTATTGCTACATTTCGTGTTCTTACTTAACATTCTATTCAAGCACATATGAAACTGATTTTTCACTTCCTCTTTAGAACTATGCAATGGGTATTCCATCAAATGACTTAACCCTATCATTTGTTGATCAATCCAATGTGTCCTCGCTTTTTGCGAAAATGCATGTATTACGTTTGCTAATGTTCGTATTCTGACCTTATTTTTTACTCTATTCGTTCATGGTTCCACTTCACATCATAGTATGAACACTACAATTACGTTTACTCAGATAGTTTTTGGGCTTATTCGTGCATTTTTACGTTTACTCAGATAGTTCACATGTCCTTCAATGCAATTTGAGGATGGGGGGAAGCTTAATTTGAAAACCGCTATGAACTCCTTCCTGTGTCTAGATTGTTCACCAAGCATGGTAGAAGGCCCAATGCTTTGCCAGCCGTTACACCACTGGACATTGAGGCATATCATGTAATTTCATCCTTCACAACATCCAGGGGCCTTTATTCTATTTAGCGTGTGTCTGATGCATTTTCACACATTTCAATTCGGAATTCGGTGCATTTTTCGACGAGCCCCACTTATACCTACGCTGCATTGCATTTACTCTTTTGCTTGGAATCTTTGGACAGGGTTTGTTTTTGATCGACGATGTCCTCCTCGTAATATCTTTGCACTATTATTGTTTTATCTACTCTTCTATTTAGTCTTAGATTGTTTTGTGAGACATGATTTCATGGCAGACATACTAAGAACATTGTCATTTTGAATTGTCCACATGTACAAATTTTCAACATGCATTCAGAAGGGTACAGATATGTAATTTTGTTGTGCTCATGTTTTGCTCCTTACGAAACATGATTTCCATTTTTATATTTTCCCTAATCTCACCCGTGGCTTAGGCACGGTCAATTTTTCTAGTATTTTTATAGGGAAATGCTTTTTGTACTAGCAAAGTAGTGGAGGCAATTTGATCATTTAACACAATTTCAATTTAAAAATTCGATTTTATTTTAGTACGAATAGCCGCACTCATTATTATAACTTTCTTCGTTTTTTTTTTCAGACTTGCCTATTCGTGCGCGATACCGAAGCTTCCTGTCTTGAACTCTTCCTGAGCGATACCGAAGCTTCCTTACTGTTGCCGAACCGACTGGCCGACTGCCGCTTCTGACGACGAACGTCGCATGACCTGATCTCTTCTCCCCTGCCTCCGTTTAGTCAAGAAGAACCCGATTGTAAGGTTTTAACAGTTTTTTTATAATTAGGGTTTATGTTCAATTTGTGAAGTTTCAATTTTTTTACCAAATTGTGGTGTAGTTGGCTAATTTCTGCCATTATGTTGATGTGTTGGTTTTATAGATTGTAAATCGATTATGTTTTCAAATTGTGGATTAAGCATTTGCGAATTGTGGAACAAGGTCGTTGATTTTAGTTATTTTGATTATGGGCCTTTAATTAGACATATTGTCAATACATTATGATATTTTTCAAATAAGATTGTTTTGTTTATGTCAATACAAGCTTCAGCATTGTTTTTTTCAAATAACTTCTTACATTAGAACAAGCTTCAGCATTTTTTATTTTGATTATGTCTTGATTTTAGGTATTTTGATTTTTGATTATCTCTTGATTATGTCTTGATTATGTTGTCTGTCCTGTATTTTTCATATACATACCGTGATGAATGATGATGGTGCTTTTCATTATGTGTTTTGTGTTGTATTTGTTTCTCTTTGAGTAGAATCTCAGGCAACCACTTTATAAGACTTGCTGATTATGTTAATAAGACTTGCTGAATGCATTCTGATTATTTCATTCCTAAGTACTATGGTTGGTTACTGGGGTAACCTGGCGGTTTCAGTAACCGACGACTTACGGTACAGGTATCAGCTTCGTAAGTCAGCTACCGACAGCTGGTGGGTCGGTAGTGGTTTTTGGTCGGCCGACCGACATGGATACTTCTCACAACTGCATTATAGCATTTCTCACGATTATTAGATTAATTAATTTATTTATTTAAACCAGTTCCAAAACACAACGGGCATTATATTCTATTTCGGTGGGCCACACCTTTTATTGTCATTCCTGACCCTGGACAGCTATATGAACCCTAGATCTTTTTTTTTTATGAACCCTAGATCACGTTACGCACAAATCATCCCAAATTCCCGGATTCCTTCAGGTCAAATTTAATGTCAAGATCGCTTAGCATTGCTGCGATCAGACGACGGGATTAATTATTGCAGCTTTTCAATTGTTTTCTTAACAATGTACACTTCGATTCATTTTAGGAAGAAAATGGTGTTTTTGTTATTTCGTTTTTGGGTATTGCAGTGGAATTTGTGTTACTGAATGAGCATTTTTCCCTTTTTCCTATGAAGATTTTTTATCAACCAGTAAGCTCGTAGAAAATGGATGGCAACAATTGGGGGGCCTCTCAAGGGCAGGTTCCGATTCCCGGTCAGGTTATTGGCGGTGAAGGGGGGGATGCTGGGGGGTTGGAAGGTGTCGAGTGGAGGACCATATTACAACCAGATTTGCGACAAAGGATTGTTAACAAGATGTGAGATCATAAGTTCCTTAGTTGATTTTTTAGAGTTATTTCTTACCGTTATTTCTTCATGAGCTTTAGAATTATTTCTAAGAAATACCTTTGTTTTTTAATTAAAAGTATTGCAATTTGTTAGATAGTTGTATCTAGTTTTTATCTTTAAATGTTAGGTCACAGAACATCAAAATAAGACTATGGCTCTATGACACTTGCACTTGATAACGTGCAGAATGGAGACTTTGAAGAGACATCTTCCTTCATCTGGTTCTGGACCGGATGGACTGCAAGAACTTAAAAAAATAGCTGTCAGGTTTGAGGAAAAGATTTATTCTGCAGCAACAAGTCAGGTACAAGTGGTCAAATGCTACACGATTTCCTCTTTTCTATTACTCTCAATCACGCGATACATATTTTTGTAAGATTCACGTACTTGGACTAAAACTGATGTCTACTGTCACTGTTATGTTTCAGTCGGACTATTTAAGAAAGATAGCGTTGAAAATGTTAACAATGGAGACAAGATCCCAGAATCCAATGGCAAATTCTCTTCAGTCTAGTGCGACAAGTACCAGCAAAAATTGCCAAGAGATAGGTAAAGAAAGTTTGTTTAGGAGTTTTAATTTTTCAAATTTTTCTCGTACTTGGTGGTGCCTCGTGCATCCCTCTGCCTTCTTTCATATGGGTTAGGGATGGTTTTGTATCAAGCAGCTGAATAGAATAAGGTGTCCTTCGATGTATTTGTGTTTCATCTTTATGTGTGAATCCATATTTAAGATATCCACGTACTTTTTTTGGTGCTGTTTTCTGCAGCTTCTCAAAACATGTCACAAATTCAAAATCAGGTCCAGCAGCAAACAGTTCCAATGATTTCCAACCAATCTCAAGTGCGACAACAGCTTTTTTCTCAAAATATTCAGAGTAACATTGCCTCAAATGGAGTTCCAAATTCTGCTGGTTTACCATCTTCACTTCCTCCTATTGGTGTTATTACCCAGAGTTCCATATCTACTGTTCCTGGGCAAAATCTCAACATTCAAAGCATACTGAGCATGTCTAATGTTACGTCAAATACTATGGGGAATCCCATGGGGCAAGGTGTGTTTTCTAATGTCCATGTCAATTCCCAGAGACAGATACTGGGTAGGCAACCACAGGGTGCAACACAGGAGCAGCAGCACAGCAACTGTCCCAGAATTCCCAACAATATCTTTACAATCATCAGATACAGCAACAGTTTATGAAGCAAAAGTTACAGCAGGGTGGTGTCCGCCGCAATCAATTATGCAAACTCAGGTCAAGCAGCAGCAGAACCTATTGCAACCTAATTGTCAGGTCCCTCGGCTCTAGATCGAGTGGTCGGTCCTGAGTATGCTGCTTCAACGTCTTTACTGGTGGACAGAGGGTGTTTCCTCCGGCGACCAATGGTGAACTGTGAAGATGAAAGAGGAAAGTAAGTAAATGAACTCCAGGCTGGGGAGAACAAACCCGCAGAACTCGAAAGGGAGAACTAACCAAGTGAGAAAGAAGATCTCTGCCAAATATCCGATGCCTGCCCTCTTCCTCTGATATCTCTTTAATAGTAGGTGAGATGTAACCTTGCCAAAATGCATAATAAATGCTAACAGCTTTTAGGAGAGTATGTACACTGGTCAGCCCCTTCTTCACGTGATCCCATTTATTACCTCCACGGAATATTCCTCTGAGCCTTGGCTCCCTTAACACGCTTCTTGTATACCATCAAATTCCGCTGCTTCCTGCGTGGTTCTAGTAGACTGTCATCTGAAGTCATGACACTTTTCCTAAGTGCTGCTTTCTCCGTGAAAGTGAATTTGGATGTATGGTTTGTAGCCTGTCGTTTGTATTCGGGTGGGCCATTGCAAGACTTTCTTTTTCCCCTCCTTCCTCGGTTAATCTTTTATCCTGTATGTGCGCTTCCTGTGGCTTGCTACCTTGCATTTATCTTTTCTTTGTCTGGAGAGATGCGAGTCCACTGTTTCAGGGAGGCACTTGAGCCAAAATCACAAATTCGCAATCAGCCAGTAAAAGAAATTTCGTTATGAAACTAGCACACAAAAACTTGATAGTTTGCAATAATTAAACAACTTTCAAATTTATCATGATGAAACATGAGAATATGAGATACAATTAAGTAAGACAGAAACCTGCAATTCACGAACAAACAATTTTCATAAACGCTCAATTCAGGATGGGACGTTTATGTTTCACGCAGGGAGCGTTTTTGATTCATGAACTTGTGATTCACGAACCTGCTGGCGGGAATGATGAAGAACTCGTTTCGCAGGGATGAAGAAGAACTCTGTCAGGAATGGGAAAGAACTGACACTGTTAGGTTGGGAATAGGGTTTGATGGTATATTTATGTAATTAGGCTAAAAAATTGAAGGGTAAGAAGTAATTTTAAAATAAGATAAAATAATCAAGCTAGGGATAAAGTAATCCTACATAAGACATAATTAGAAACGGGTGGAATGATTGAATCCTCCGACCTTAAAAAAAATTAAATTGAATACCGAACAAAAGATTAAAATGGATTACTTTAATAATAATGAATTTCTGACCAACTAATCTGTTTACCGAACACACGAAACAATAAAGTAACAACTATCAATGTGATATCCCTTAGATCGTCTGGATTGGTAGAGTTCCAATCTCTATTTGGCATCAAAAACTAGCGATTCGATGTTTTAATCTTGCATTATATTCGTATGTTTCGTAGCCCATTCCAGAACAATGAGAACATCATCCTGCGCTAGCCTCTCGCTATCAGGGACATGCAGGGCGAGATGGTAGAGCAGGATGAAGGAAGGTATCTGTACACGCAGTTTACCAAAGTAAACTAATTGAAGCAGATGCTTTGTCCCTCCACGACCTATGATGTCCTTGCAGTGGTTTTCATGTAGGAAATTACCCGGACAGCGAATTTGTTAAGCACCACTGCTGCTTCACTAGTAACCTCAGGCTCAGTATCTTCTAGAAGATTCACCAACGGGCCAATGGATCTCATTTCACTAGCACGGAAAGTTCTTGCCAGGTTTCCAATGGACCTTATGCTGGGAATGAGCAATTCTGAATCTGCTTTGGTGATGATCCTAAGAACGTCCGAGGTGTGCATCTTGTTCGGCCACTGCTGTGATCTCCATCAGCGCCATGGCTGAGTGGTACTTAACGTCCTCAAGTCCCTTCTCCAGCAGCATAACAAAGCATAGAAGAGCTCTGGACTCTTATATACTCCTGCAGGATTATACATTTCCATCACATAAATTGCGAAGAGTTCTTGCGGACATGGACTTCATTTCTGCCTTCGTAGCAGGAACTTCGTACTCTCGCCACCCTTGATGCTACTTCCTGTAAATGAATCATGATGCTTGTGCTTCTCTTATGCAGGGGCTGCTGATCATTACGGATGGTGTTGTTCTGGGCGAATGTATCTTGCATTTTCGATGATGGGCAGCCAATTCTGATACAGCCCAAGCTACCACAATCTGAACCTTCATGGGGCCGTCTTTGAGAATTTTCGCAAACACCTGGCGGACACCCGCGTTCACCATCTGTTCAACGCTCAACAGCCGTTACGGCATTCTCCTGTCCTTCTGCTCGCCCTTTGCAAGCTTCAACAATGGCGGCACACCACCTTCGTCAATAATCAAACTCCCAAATCGATCATTATCCCTCACAGACTAAATCAACGAATCAGCAGCGTCTGTCAGATCCTGAATCGACCCAGAGCCTAATCTCGCTATTTGTTCCCAAATCAAACCAAGAATAGGCTCATTGGAAGCAATCGGTGGCAGCCCGAGATACATCTCATCCCGATCATCCGCCGTTGCTGATACACGGAGGAGCCAGGACACATCGCCGATGGAATTCTCTAGCTGTTGGGATATTTTCCTGAATGAACCAGCGGGGATAATGGTAAAGATCCTGCTGAGGCCATTGGCACGACATTTGAAGACCAAGCCTAGGGCCTTATCGAGAACTTGCTCGATGTCGCCGATGATCCGCCGCGTCGGCCGCTCATAGAGATTACCGCTGGCACGCGCCGCCTGATGCAGGAGACCGGCTAGCTTCTCCGTCTTGGCCTTGATCTCGAGGCACTCCTGCCGAAATGAGCTGGCCTGATCTGCAATCTTTATCACCTTGTCCGCATACTGTATTGGCTTTACAAGGATTTCTTTCACAGAGTCCGCCATTGTCGCGGCGGATTACTCTCTTCAAACAGATTCCAAAACTAAATCCCGTTTCGCACAACAGAAAAAACAAGGTAACACAATTTTCACGCAGAGAATCAATCAGGACGGGGAATCAAATCAAATATTGGACAATCAGACGTCCGTTTTACTTTGAAAGATGAAACGGAAAATGACAAAATGTGGCGGATACTGTTAAAACCAGCAAGTCCTGTAGTTTAATTCTGAATATGATGTTTTGTAGAGGATTGAAAGAACAAATATGGTTTGGAAGAAAAGATACAAGAGCAGACATGAAGTCTCTAGAACACATTGAAAATTTTACTCCTCCACACACACTTTAACTTACGGTCTTCATACTTATACTACACATCCTAGTTGGGCTCGAAGATTAGGCAAAATGGATCTCGGCCCAATTATACAAAAACATTAGAAACAGATCACAAAACAGAACAACATACTAAGAGAGACAAACATCAAACGTGACTACTCATCTTGTATCCTTAGCTTGATCAGATCCTTCTCTTCGACTACAACTCCGACATTTTCTTCAACACACACCCCGCACGACGAAGCGACGGGTGATAACCCTAAGCCCATCGTGGAGAGTAGATGCTGGAAAGGGCCTTGAGGTAAGGCTTTGGTGAAAAAATCAGCTGGCTGATGCGCAGTCGGTAGATATAGCAATTGAATGAATCCAGCCTTGAAGAAATCTCTAATCAAATGGCAATCCATCTCAATGTGCTTGGTCCTCTCGTGAAATACCGGATTAGCAACAAGATGTAGGGCTGCTTGATTATCACAGTGGACAGGGATAGGAAGCACCAGTGGAACCTTTAGTTCTTGCAGCAAATAGGAAAGCCACTTCGGCTCGCATACCGTACTAGCTAAGCTTCTATATTCTGCATCAGCTGAAGAACGTGACACCACTGATTGTTTTTTTGTCTTCCACGAGACAGTTGCATTGCCAAGTTTGATGAGAAACCCCGTAAGTGAACGTCTGGAGTCAGGACATGACCCCCAGTCGGAGTTTGAGAAGGCTGATAAAGTCAGATCATTTGAGCGGGGAAGAAAGAGCCCAAGTTCCGGGCAACCCTTCAAGTATTTTACCACATGCATAGCCATTGTCCAGTGATTCTCATGCGGTGAATTCATGAATTGGCTTAATTGTTGCGTGGCATGGCTAATATCCGGCCTTTTGAATCCTAAATACAGCAACCTTCCAACCAGACTTCGATATCTAGATGGGTCTGCAATCGTAGGTGATTGATCTTCAACTGATAACTTTGTCCCAGGTGGAAGAGGAGTTGATACAGACTTTGTTTCATCTAGTCCAAGATCAAAAATTATGTCCAGAACATATCGTCTTTGGGTCACGCAGAGTCCTTGCGGGGCTGATAATAATTCCACCCCCAGGTAGTATGCTGCATCTCCAAGGTCTTTGATACTGAATTTGGTATCAAGAAACTCCTTGACTCGAGTGGCTTCAATCATAGAATCACCTGTGAGCAATCGTCAACATATACTAAGAGTGCCAAGAAAGCATCCTGTTTGTCGAGAATAAAGAGGCAGTGATCATGACTCGATTGAACAAAGCCATAGCTGATCAGACTAGAAGTGAGTTCCTTGTTCCATTGCCTTGATGATTGTTTTAGCCCGTAAATTGAACGCTTCAAGTGACATACTTGACCAGGAGTATTCCTCTTATATCCTGGGGATAGGTCCATATAGATCTCCTCGTCCAAATGTCCGTGAAGAAATTCGTTGTTGATGCCTAGTTGTAAAATTTGCCAGCCTTTTGTCACAGCCACTGTAAGTAGAACTCGGACAGTTGTGTGCTTTGCCACTAGTGAAAAACTCTCATGATAATGCACTCCTTCAATTTAACTGTACCCCTTTGCAACTAGGCGTGCCTTGTGTCTCTCTATGCTACCATCTGGATTATATTTGGTCTTAAAGACCCATTTGCAACCCACGGCCTGCTTCCCAGCAGGGATATTGGTTACTTCCCACGTTCGGTTCATCTCGAGCGCCTTGAGTTCAGTTTCCATTGCCGCAACCCACTCAGGAAAATGTTTGGCTTCAGAGTATGAT
>JAOYMZ010011640.1:0-20879 GCA_025802335.1 Pinguicula primuliflora
GGAAGATAACTTGGATTAAATGGGACAAGCTATGCTATCCAAAAAAAGGTGGAGGACTAGGCATCAAAGCTCTAAAACAATTCAACTTAGCTATACTTGGACGATGATTCAGAATCCTAGATGAACAAGATGGCCTCTGGAAGCAAGTGCTTACAGCACTATATGGACCTATGAATATGAGAAATCTACAGATTCAGAGATATGACTCTATCTAGTGGAAAGATGTTAAGAAATGGGTACTATCCTCAAGCTTGGTTCCAGCAGAATCTAAGGAAGGCTATAGCAGATGGCACTACTACAAAATTCTGGCACGACAGATGGGCAGGTTCATCTACTATAGCTGAACTATTTCCTAATGTTTACTCAAATGCAGCAGATAAAGAAACATTAATCAGTGAAAAGGGATTCTATGACCTGACCTGGCACACCTTGAGATGGAATTGTATATGGCTGGAACCGTGTAATGAGGAGTTGAAGGTGGAACTCCAGAATCTCAACAATAAGCTTAATATGTTCCCCCCGGGATCTGGCAACTCTGATAAATGGGTATGGACGAACCCCTCCATCAGCAAAAACCCAACTGCTGGCATTTATGAACAGATTATGCAAGAGATATGGCAAAAATAGGAGATGGATCCAGAAAATGCAAAAGTATGGAGGAGCACTATACCTTCAAAGATCAGCGCGTTCTGTTGGAAATCCCTCCAAAACCGGATCCCAACTGTTGATAATCTGGCGAAAAGAGGGGTCCGCACTGATTCTATACTCTGCTCACTCTGTCTGGATGAACACGAGGATGTCGCCCATCTGTTCCTCGATTGCAGAATCAGTCAAGAAATTTGGCTCTAATGCTTCAAGTGGCTGGGAATCCCAGCAGTAATCCCTCCAATGCTGAAGGAAACAATGACACTTGATCAAACCACCCAATTTCCGGCGAAGATCAGACGAATTTGGAAGATGATTTGGGAACTCTTGATTTGGGCCATATGGAAGATGCATAATGAGGCCATCTTCACACAGGACATCTTGATTGTAACTAAGGCTGTCGAAATAATTCAAATACGAGCCTGGCTGATCCTTCGGGCCCGTGGGAAAATCAGGCTAAGCTATAGTTTTGGTGATTGGTTTTGGGAGCCCATGGGTTGTTTGTAACACATATCATCCGCAGAAGCCTAAACATGGGTATGTAAATATTACCCGATTAATACAAAATTCTATTACCTACCAAAAAAAAACCCTGGTGTTTGTGATTATGGAATTCATTGACATGACAGAAAACTGAGGATCCTGATTCTCATTTTTTATATATATTTAATTGTTGAAATATTGGCTTACACGAATTTCATAAGAGTCATAAACCAACTTATAAGAAAATGCGATGCTATAATTTATTATCTTAAACTTAGGATCAAGTTTTTAATGAGAGTAACACACATCTTCTTTATAAGTTGGCCCACGCATGCACACCTGCACACGCGTGACCCAAGCATAAAGAGGTGGATCTGTTTGTTAACATGGTATCAGAGCAGAGGATCTAGGCTTGAGATTATTTTCGGGTGATGTTCAGAGTGGATTGGCTCATCGGGGGCCATGGGGGGTTGCCCCGAAATTGGGCATTGTTGTGGGGATCTTGATGATTGTTTGAAGGTTCTTCTGATTGTTTTCGGCAAATGGGGTGTGGTCCAATTGGGCATTATTGCGTGGTAGTTCAAGTCTCAACAGGCTTTACTTAGTTGGACTTGAGGGGGAGTGTATTAATATTATCCTACATGAATTGCATACAGAGTTACAAATCAACTTATAAGGAAGGAAATATGGTCACGTGATGACACAGTTATGTTTGGTCAGGCATCCTGGAAGACAATCAAATGCTTTAAGCGACTGTTAAGGAATTTTGTGCTGATCTCCGAGCTTCGAATCAATTTTAACAAAAGCTACATCACTGGAATACATGTAGCTTTATGTTCACAAATTCATACCAGACAACACTTATCTCACATTTGGTCCAAATATACGTCACTGAAGGAGGCTGCGTTCGTGTGGCGCCTGGTTCAAAACAGAATCCCCACAAAGGACAACCTGCAGCGTAGAGGAATTAGTGTGGGAGGTAATATGCGATGCCCAATCTGCAATAATTTAGATGAATCAATTGCACATCTGGATTAGTGAGAAATCGATTTTGCAAACGCAAGACCCGTGGTAAAATTATTAGAGACCAACCAAAGAAGTGGAGAAAGATGTGACTAGTGCGATAGCTGCTGGTTTGGTCACTTTTAGTGCTAATGCCTGCACTCGCCGAAACGATTAAATATGAAGCAAAAGCCCAATGCGAATTTTGAGCTCAATTCGGTCCTGGAGATCTTAAGTCTGTGTCCATTTTTTTTACAACTATATGAGTATCCAAGTCCTTTATGCTTGATTAGTCCCAATAAATGGTTGATGCAAGGCGACTACCCCTCACAAACCGGACAATTCGGACCTATGTTTACGATAGTGTCTCAAATGAATTGTTTGCTACCAGTGGAATTCGAAGCTCTCAAGTCATTTTTAATATCCGATTTTTACTATTGGATTTTTGACGATTCAAGATTCAATTTACGATTCGTAAATTTAATACTTTGATACACGATTAGACCATTATGAATACGAGGGAATCGGATTTCAACAGGTTCAAGTTCATCACGTTGCTAGAATATCCTATACAAATAAATATTGATCATGATTTCCGAATGCCCAACTTGACGGCTTCATCTTTCTTATGATCGAGTTTATTCGGCGATCCGCTCATCGTTGGCCGAAACGGACTTCGTCATAATTGTCAGCGTAATCGTTCCGTTCCATATGACATGTGACTTCATATAGTTTCGACTTACTTATCTATTTTCGCGCAAGTAATTTTAACTTCAGCCACGGGTCATTTTACGTACCAGTGACTTTACGTTCAGACACGGGTAATTTTACGTTTTCGCACGGGTAATTTTAACTTTAGACACGGACAATTTTGCATAATAGTGACTTCAATCACGGACAATATTCTAGTTAAGAAGAAACAAGAGGCTTGATTCTAATCTGTAAAGTCATCATACACAGGCCACCAATTTTGTCAAACACCGATTAATGACCGATATTGCATAACATACATTTTTAAAACATTTTTTTTCACAGGTGAAGATTTTAGCGACACTCCATTACAAGTTGTAGCGACACGTGCATAGAGAATGTATCGGCCTTCATCACGACCCAATTTTGTAATTTCCCATGCAGTTCCTCAAAGAAGCAAATCTTACAAATGCCGTCCTCGTTAGATCAGTCTTGACCCAGAGTGATCTTGTAGGTGCTATCGAAAGTGTTCATTTCGTTAGACGGGAACTCACTGCATAAGTGTGCAGTACCCTCGTACACAGTGGAATTGCCAATAGGCTCTCCCAAAGCAAACGATTTAAAACATGTAGTCTTGATGTTGTACGATGTAATAGAAATTTATTTTGGGCTCGAGTTTCCTTTCTACTAAAACATATTGGCACAAAAGAGTTGGTACTATTCAGCAACAAGAACAAGAGTGTGATCAAATCCTGCAACGGCTTCCAGAACTTTGTAATCCTCCAAATATTCAACCAAAACAGGTTCAGCTTCATCAACAGAGCAACCCAATCCGAGACGCCCGTTTCTCCCACAGCCCCAACTCCAGACTTGTTTCTTACCAGTGACAACAACCGAATGAGCACGGCCTCCAGATGCCGCAACAGGCATTTCACCGCTCAGACCAACGATTGCCAGAGGGATACCATGCTGTCCTTCACGTCCGAGTTGAGAGCTCTGGTTCCATCCCCAAGAAATGACGCTCCGCGTATGTTTTTCAACCTCTCCGCAAATTGCCATTGAGTGCCCAAGGCCACACGATATACTGATGGGGAAGAGATTAAGCTCTACTGGATGCAATCCTAAATCTTGCTTTGATCTACCTAGCTGCCCATACACATTGCTTCCACCACTCAGAATAGTACCATCGCCTGAAGTTAAATGTGTCGACAAAGATAATTATTGTGCTGAAAATACTGAGAAGATTGATAGATGGAAATTACTTACGGCATAAAATTAAGGAATGATCAAGCCCGGAAGCAATATCAATAACTTCAACATCACGTACTTCTTCAATTAAAGTGGGCTCCCAGATGATTGGCATATCCTTTTCCTTCTCCATAGCTTCTAACACCAACTTATCTGCTGGTTCGACAACTCGATTCGGATGATTAGATTTGACCTCATCAGCAACTGCATCCATAGGAGACACTTCAAAGAGTTTGCCTATCTTCCCTAATCTACCATCTGCATAATAACCCCAGCCGAACAATTTTCCATCTTTAGACAACGCAAGTGTATGTCCCCAACCAAATGAAACCTGAGAAATTGTACAGATAAAAAAGCATAAGCACACTAAATCAATGACATGATGCATCATATAATTGCACCTTCCACACCACACATGATCTGAAAGAGGGATCATGTGCTCAATAATTAGTTGTGCTAAATCATGAGACCTCCATCTGTCAATTTGGCGTTCACATTAAATGGGCCATTTAAGTCATTTTAAGTGACCCATTTAATCTTGACCGTTGGATTGACAGATGGATGACTCAGATTAGAATTGAACACAACAACATTGAGCACCTGAAAATTCATCCAATCTGAAATATGCAACTTTCAACTCTGAATAATTACAGACTCTACCTTAAGCATGAGAAGGGACCACCTTAACAATGACTTCTCCAAGAAGTGCACCAACTCTAGCTGGTAAAACAGATTCACATATATCCTTCCCAAGACCCAGTTGCCCACGTTTTGATTTTCCCCACACCCACAAAGAACCATCATCTCCAATTGCTGCTGATGTAACTCCAGAAGCGAATGCAGCTTGTACTCGCACTTGATTCAGTCCTTCTACTCTTAGTGGATTGTTCCAACTCTGTCTAAACCAAAAAGGAAAAAAAATTGCATATAAAGATTCCGAAATTGACCAAGTACGGAACCATTTTAAGTAGGTGTTTGCAACCTCTTCTGAAAAGAGGTTTTTGGCTTTTGGCAGTTGAAAAATCAGTTTTTGAGTGCTTTTGGCTGTATTTTTGAAAATATTTAAAATATTAAATTTAACACATTTTGCAAACACTTTTCAGTTTTTTAATTAAAGTTCCTTTTTCCAGAATAGGTTCTGAAAAGCTACTTCTACATAAGCGAACTTGCAAACACCCCCTAAGTTTTCAACCAACCACAACAGAATAATGAAGAAGCATTGTTTTGACTCAACACAAGTCAAAACGACATCATTTCATCATCTATACATAATTAAGTAAAAATGGACTAAGTATGCCTAGCATTCTTGAATATTATAAGAGTGATCGTGATAACTAGACCTCAACTGCCATAGGAGATATATACAATTTCTAACAACTATTCAGGAACAATGTCTAATCAATGGGCAATATACTCTTTCAAAAGTACTGTAGCGGAAACAGAATGAGGCAATCATGTTCCGGAAAGTTAGAATGCCAAAAATATATCCACAGTCAAGCAAAAAATGCAACCAAAATCAAGTCAAAGAAAACCTAGGAGAAAGTAGTCCGCCGCCAAGCTGGGTTTCTGAATTGCGCCCCCATGCCCAAACATGTCCCGAAGCCGTGACAGCAAGGGAGTGATAGTGGCCGGCGATGATGCCGCAAACATCTGGAGGAAGGCCGGGAATAGGACTCGGCTCGTAGGCATCGATTCCCTGCGGCAGTCCTAGTGCACCATGTGACGCATCGCCGAAACTCATCACAGTGGACATACCACGTAGAGTAATCCCGATTACGGCTGATGGGCATCGGCTTCTTTTCCGAAGCAATTGCATCATCGCCAGGTTACGGCTAGTCGGCTACCAAGGGATTTGGATTATCACTGCCGGGCTCAGTTTTTTCCCAAGGCAACTATGTTTATATATTTACAACTTGGTACCCTATATGGGATATTTACAATTTCAATTTAAAATATATTTTTTAAAGTGCGGGTACTAGAATAAACAACAAACCGAACACAAATCGAAAATTCGTTCATTGGTAAGCACAGCAACACACACCCGTGTGGGTGTGTAATTTTTGTGGGACCCACACTCAACATATGAACTGTTCGGTTTAATTATTCGGTTCGGCGTTTGTACGAGAGGCATTTCCCTATTTTTTGACAAAACAAAATAAAACTTTAAATATCGTATGCAAATAAGAGAAAAATGATAAGGGGAAGAAAAATATGGAAAGGAAAACAACAAGAAAAGCACATGACAACACATTATTGGATAACCATTAATTGTGGGGTGACTCCATAACCTATGATATGCTGTCAAGTGTGTTACTGTGTTTTTCCTGCCCAAATTTTCACTTCCCACATCATCTTCACAAATAAGAGCTTAAATACCCAAGGCAAAGCATATGAGCTACCTCAGAGGGAGCAATGGAGGAGAAATCTGGAAGGAAATTTGGCAAGCGACGTTGTGGCACATATGGAAAGAAAGAAATGGTGTTAGATTCGACACTGAAGGAATCATAGATATGGAAGAAGCCATAAAAACTTCAACGTGGTTCTGGATAGATGCACATGGTCTAACAACATCAGGGACAGGGACAACTTTAACTGATTGGATGATACATCCTCGTTTTGCAGTCGGCCTAAACTATGCGTTCAAGCCTCCTTGAACAGGCTTGACACAAGCACAAGCATGAGATGAGCAAGAAAGTAGCAGTAATAGTGCAATTAGCTTTCCGTGTAATCAGATTTGGCATCTGACATAACTGTGTATATCCATTGTAAACATCTCTCTAGTTCTTTATGAATGAAGTCATTTTCGTATCAAAGAAAAAAATTACCCAAGGCAAAGCTAGACTTTTAGGTTTAGGATTTAACCTAAAACATATACCCTTGCACATTGCTATAAATTCTTATTTTTACTCATTTTCATATGATGTTTCCAGCCAGATTCGAGCCTCTTGAGTATCTATTCTTATAACAGGGCTCGTTCTACAACATATATGTAATGATATAGCAATTTGCATTCCTAATACCATATGTTTCTGTAATTCAAATAACATTCAAGACTAGATTAACAAGTTCAGAGCCCTTAGTGTGTATTAGAGGATGTGTTTAATATGTTTCTGTAAATTGTGTAAAGTTGTTTATTATATCATTTGCTTCTCCAAAATGAAAAACTTCGAGTCTTTAAAACACACTTGATACAGTACAATTCTTCTCTCAAACTCACAGAAGTTATGCTAGATTATTCAGGAAAACACTACAAGGGATTATACAGCTATCATTGCCCCCATCAGGCACTTCCATCTGTTGGAGAAATGACTTGCAAAAGGCTAAAATGTGAAGAAAAAATTCTTCTTTGTCCCATACCGGTTGTAGAAGAAAGAGTTGATGGGTTTATATACTTTTATCCATAAGAGAGTTGTAAAGTATTGTGAAGAAATGGGCTATGCCCTCGCACACCGCTCCCGCCGCCATTCGGACCGGTCTGGTCTGGTCTGATCCACACGCGCGCCCGACCGACCTGACCCAACCCAGTTCGATCACGCGTGTGTGTACGCGTGCTGGGCCTAGGCTCTCCTCCAATGCCCAATATTCTTTTTGGCCCCAAAAGATATTAATCCATTTGATTTTATTATATTTGGGTAATTCCTTCTACACAAAGAAGATAAAGAGATATATTTGTGGATATGCATGAAACATGTTTACATATTTTCTTAAACGTGGATAAACATCATTATGATTTTTCGAAACCTTTGAAATCGTGTCTTTTCGAGTCACAGGAGGACTCGAACTCCTAAGCGACGTGTATGTTCGTGTTATAGTGGGAGACAGACACTTGTGATGTCAACTATAAATACACCTCAAAGGGGTACTCAAAAATCATCTTTGCAATTAGCAATTCACTCATATAATTCTCTCTTTTCCGGAGTTCCGTTCGGGCAAGGGTTCATCAAGGTGTCTTCCTCTAACCTCTCCTCACGAAGTGCTCGTGTGCAAGAGGCAACTGTGGTAACTTTCGGGAGAGACCGACATTCTGACGATTAGCATCACGGTCGTGCCGAAATTGTTTTCAAAGCAGTGTGCGCGTCCATGACATACCTTGAACAAGGAAAATCGATAAGTCCTCGTTCTGATAATTTGCACATATTTACCAACATCTTCTTCTTACACTTACCTGTTGAATAATGCTAATGACTTTGAATCATACTGCAGTACCAATATCCATAGGTCTTCCTGGTCGGTCACAATTAAACTGTCGCGAACAAAATCTTCGGACTTAATTATTACTTGTCGAATTGTCAACTGGTTATGTTTTCATAACTTGGAGGTTGAAATTCGTATACTCGGAATTACTATCTATTCAACCTCAATCTTCGTGTTTTCTAGTTCATTGCTACATAGAATTGGGTTTGTGAGTTAATTTCTGGGCCAAAGTGTTACTGGACTCGTGCTTGTGGATATTTGGGCCATCGGTTATATTGGGACTTACCTACTTGTATCATCTCTTGGGCTCCAGATTGAATTTGTGTTGTTGAGCTCATTCAATTCTTTCCTTCGGCCTGTCTTCATTTTTTTTTTATAGGTAAGTGGCTCCTTATATTAATAAACAACTATTTACAAAAAAACTATCTAAACACAATGCAAAATTTATAATCAGTAACTAAACTCTTCAATGGGCCAATCCAATGAATTGGCCCAATTTGAAGACAGGAGATGAACCCACCCTAGGGTTGACCCAACCCACTCAAACCCTAGAGTTTGAGTTGGGTGCCGCACATACAGTGTGTGCAGCCAGGAGGATGGCCGATGGCCTTGCTGGTCGTTCCGGAAAGCAGAGAGCAGGGACGCCGGAGGTCTTGGAAGCTGGTGCGCCGGAAAACATTGAGCATAGGAGGCCTTGGAAAGTAGGAATGCCGTCAGAAACTAGGTTGAGGACAGAATCCGAGGGCTGGATGCAGGAAAAGCGGCGACTGTCGCGCTGGGTGCCGGAGCAGCAGGGGGAACCGGAAATAGGGTACTAGCTGGAGTGCAAGCGAGAAAACAGAGAGCACAGGTGTGACTGGGAGCAGAGGACTTGAAACGGCGACGGCCGCGACGGAGAGCAGGGTTTGGAACGGCGACAGACGCGATGGAGAGCAGGGTCTGGAACGGCAACATCCTTGACTGGTAGCAGGGGCAAATGGAGACGACCACGGTTGCAACTGGAAGCTGGTTTCGGTGACTGGTGTTGCGGAGCTGGCGAGCAAGAGACCGGCGAGAGGGACCGGAGAGCAGGAGGAAGAAATTGTGGCGAACAGTGGTCGACGAGCAACCCACGATCAGGAGTCTGGCAAGCACAGACCGGCGAAAACAGGAGCTGCAAGTGCGACTGGGAGCAGAGGCTGGTAACAGGATGGCAGTGGCAGTGATGGGCCGGCGAACGTGAGCTGCAAGGTGGGCGGCGAGCAAGCTGAGTAGGAGCTGTGTCCATCGAATTCAAATTTCAAATTTTGTAACGGGTGGGGAAGGGAAGAGAGAAGGGAAACCTTCTCACTCTTCATCTTGATCCGTAATATAAATAGGCTCAGGCCCGTATCTATCAGTCACTTTTACAACTCTCTATAACTTTTTCGGCCGTACCCCTACTTTTTCTCTCTTGAAAACTCGTCGCTTATTCTGAGATTTCCGGCCGATTCTTCAGCTTCTTGCTAATTTTGAGCCTAGATTTGGACTCCTCGTCACATTCTCGTTCTTTTGAACCGATTACTTTGTTGATTTTGAGAGTTGAAAGATGGTTCCATTTCGAGTTCACATACTAACGCTCGTGTTTCTGTGTTCTCTTGCGAGTTTTGAACAGATCTTCTATTGATCTGTCTTCGTCGTACACGATTTCATTATATTTAGTCATTTGATCTTGCATGCAACATTTATACTGTGTAGATCTGAGCAACATTTATACAGTGCAGATCTTCGAGTTTTGTACTGTTTCTATTTCTTGTATCTACTGATTTTTTGAATTCTTATGTAGATCTGAGCAAGGTTTAGGGTTTAAACACACTATAATAATTTGTCTATCACATCTGCCGAAAAAAAAAAACAATTTGTGTATCATCATTTCAACCTCTCCTGAACTTGAAATCTCCAAACAAACCTGTCTACATAGTAGAGTAGAGTAGTGCATACCAAGCATCCAACTCATAACTCTACCCCTTTTTTAAATCAACGTATTGAGCAAAATATGAGACCAGATTGGGAATGTGAGTAAAGCGACGAGTACTATGACGAGCAGAATGGCCATGTACGTCCACTTCCTAGAGCTCTTCTGATACTCCCTGGCTTCATGGAGCTGTTCTGTGCCCCGCCTAACGAACGAGCTGGCATGCGCTACGTGGCTCTCGATGTCGTTGAGCTGCTGTCCCTGCGCCTCCACCAGAGCCGCCATGTCAAGGAATATCTGGTGGAGCTCCAGAAGGTTCTTCTCGATCTCCTTCACCGCGTCGTGCCTCTCCTGAATCTCGGAGATGGTGTCAAGGATCTGGCCGCGGCCTTGCTCCTGGATAGCCTTCTGGAGGAAAGACTCGCTCTCACCGCTGGAGATCATATTCTCAACCATGTCGTCGTCCGCCTTCTCGCCGGTCACCGTGAAGTAACTGCGGGACCAAGACGGGTGAAAACTGAATAGTTAACGGGAAGCGGTAGAACAGACATGTTTAGAGTAGGGTTGCCTAATATAGGGTTTCCGGCTACCCGGACCCAGTTTTTTGGTTAATAAAAAAAATATTCGTACCCGAGTACCTAAATCCACCGAGTACCGGGTGCCTGCTCGTACCCATTTTTCTGTTTTTTTGTGTTTTTTACTCATTTTTTCGGTTCTACTTTGGGTAGCTGAACCCGAAATTTTCAAGTTTTTGGTCTACTTTGGATAATCCGACCCAAATTGATTTTTTTTTTTATTTTTTTTTACTATTGGGTTAGTGTCCAAATATCGGGTACCCAATATTCAAACCTAGACCCAATTTTTTCGGGTATGTGAAAATGATACCTGAACCCGGACCTGATACCCAATACCCAAGAATACCGGGTCCTGTCCGGTCGGGTAATTAGAAGTTACCAATATACTATATATTCTCATCTATTCTCAACAATGGGTGGATTATTCAATCTTACCGTCGTGCCACTGTCTCCTTGTACTCGTCGTTCATCCTAGCTCGCAGTCCTTGAAAATCATCCATCATGTCTTTAAGCTTCTTCCCTAGGCCACTCACGACAGACGTTCTCGTCCGGTCGGCCGAGGATCCGGGGCCGCAGCCGGGTACTTTACGGTTGGTTGCATTGGATTTTTCCAGCATCTCCAGTTTTCCCTTGATGACCTTCACGCGTTTTAGTACCTGGGTGACGTCGGCGTCCATTCTTGACCGGAGCTCCTTCATGGTCTTGGCACTATGGACGGTTTTGCATTCCTCGTTTGATTCCTGCAGATGTTTGTAAAGCTTCTCCACATTAGACATGTCCTTCTTGACGCCTTCGACATCCTCGAAGAATTTGTCGAGGTTAACGCCCTCAGTACGCGTGCCACCGGCACCGCCGCCGGCTTCAAGGTCATCGCCTGGGCCTTGGTATCTCTTGAAAGAATGAGAGAAAAGGTCATTCATTTTTGCTGCCCTATGTGTTCAAGATCCCTCTTAATCGGTTTCTACGGGCGGCGGTGGAGGGGGGGTTTTCACGGCTTATCCCAACTGCTCTTCTTTCTCACTCCGGAAGGTGGTGGTGGTGATGATGGTTGCAGTCGCATATAGTCCGGTGGAGGGAGAAGAAAAGGTGAGAAAAGCCAAATTCTCATGAAGAGGTAATAATATCTGGGAACTGTTAATGTTCAGCAAAATATTTTGGTGTCGTCTAATATCAGGAGGGGAGGACGATAAGAATGGTCCGCCAAAATAGCCTTGTGGTTCGTCTAGAATGTAGGGAAAAAAGGAAAGGTGTTGGTTTACATTCGGCTTTAATCACACCAGCAGGAGAGAGATTACTATTATTAAACTTATTTTTTTTTATGGATAATTAATCCTCTTCATATAAAACAAGCCACGTTGATTGGGTGACAATTAGATGTACTCATGAATAAAAGATCTCGAATTCAAGTCTCAGTAAAAGTGCTTGGCCAAGTCTAATCTATAGGAGTCTTTGGGCAGGGTGCAGGCCCCTTAGATTAGTCGGGAGTATAAAAAGTTCTGGGATAATGGGAAGGAGCGAGAGTATTTCTCCCAACTTACCTACCTTAAAAAAAAAATCCTCCTTCATATAAAACAAAATTTTACATATGTACTACAAACCCAAGACTTCAACTTTAAAATTGCTAACTGCTCAATATGTACATAACTACCATTATAAGCAACTTTATAGCGTTCTATCCACATTATAAGCAATTTTATAGCGTTCTATCCACACTATAAGCAACTTTATAGCGTTCTATCCACACTATAAGCAACCTAACTACCATTTCCAAGTGTAACTGGCATTGCTACGCAAAACAGAGAAGTAGGAGCATGAAACTAGTCACTTAGTGTGTTTGCAGGAGGCTTGAGTTTGTGCTTCAATCCAAAACCAAAAGTTTGTTTTGATGATCTCCAGGATGTCTTCCATACCCGGCTCATCAAATCTAATGCAATTTCGCTCTTTCCAAATATACCACACAACAGATTGCCAGGCAGCCACACCAATCTGCTCCAAATCTTACCTCTGAATTTGCTTACGAAAGCTTGGAAATGCTGATATATTTCGTCATGACTCTCCAGCTCAATATCCAACCAAGTCGCAATTTCCATCCATATTACTACAGCCTCTAGGTTTATACCTCGTCGTCTCAACTGGTCCATAGTAGTTATTCTTTGCTACAGCACACGCCAAGTAAATAGTTGAACACACCGTGGAGCAAGTTGACCCCAAGCTGTAACCAAGAATGCTCTGCTCGTCTGCCGAATTTGAGAAGATTCACTGCACAAGATATGGTAATCAGACGAAACAGTGTACCTTCCAAAGGGTGTTTCAGTCCAGTAACAAGTATCAACTTCCAGCTCTTGTAATGCATACTGGTTCACTAGTTCTTGTGGCTGCATATGCCTTTCTTCTTACCATGATGTGAGGTTTCTTCAAAAGTCCAGCTGCAAAGTGCCACCTTCTCCCATTCCTTAGGTTGCCTGCTGCACTGTAAACCCTGCTGCACCGTAATGTTTGTTGAGCGAGTTAGATAGTATAGATCGCTGTAAATAGTTGCTAGAGTGCCCTCATCTGTCCACTTTGATTTCTAAAACAGTGCCTGTGCTCCATCCCCCAACCGACAGATTGTATGATTATTGAACCAAGCAGTTTCTACGAGAGAATGTCAGATATCTCCCCAAGTGCGCGAAGTGTGATCCGGCAGTCTTAGTAAATAAAGTTCTGCCATTCTATCTTGCTGGACGAAGTACTTTTCCCTTATGACTGTGCTCCACAAGCTATTGTCCTCTTATTTAAACCTCCAAAGCCATTTTCCCAAGAGTGCAATGTTGAGTCTGTGCAAATCCTTCAATCCAAATCCTCCCTTTTCCTTTGTCAAGCATAATAGGCTCTATTTAATCCAGTGGATCGGTCTTGCTTGATTCCTTTCGTTCTGCAATAAGAACTTTGTCAGCATTCCTGTAATTTGTTTAATGACCTGTTTAGGAGCCAAAAAGATAGACAAGAAATAAATCGTTAGACTGGTTAGTGTAGATTTTAAAAGTGTAATACGGCCAACAAAGGTCAAGAAACTGTTTTCCCATGAATTCAGCCGCTTGTCTATTTGATCTAGGAGCTGCTTCCACATTGTACTTCTGCCCGGATTATCTCACACTAGTTGACCAAGGTAGATAAATGGAAGGCTCGAGCTCTGGCATCTCAAAGTTCGAGCATAACTTTCCAGATTTGTAGCTAACAGATTAACAGCATACAGTTTGCATTTTTGGAAGTTAACTGCAAGTCCTAATAACAGCTCAAAAGCTTGAGTGATTCCTTTCATCACTCTCACATTATCCTGGCTTCCTTCAGCTATTAGCAGTGTATCGTCTGCGTACTGCAAATGTGAGACCACTGTTCTTCCAATCTATGCACCAGTTAAGAGCTCTAGGTCCACGGCTTTGTTCAGCATAAGATGAAGTCCCTCTACCATAATCAGGAAGAGCAGAGGGGATACGAGATTACTCTGTCTCAAACCATGATGAAGTTTGAACTCCCCCACACTTGTACCATTCACCAGTACTACCGCCCTTGTAGTTGAGATGCATTCCATCATCCAAGCACACCATTTAGTTGAAAATCCCATCTTAGTAAGCATCAGCTCCAAAAAGGTTCATTTTACCGTATCAAATGCTTCCCTAAAGTCCAGTTTCAGCATCAACAATGGCTTTTTGTTTCTCTTATAAGTATGGATGAGTTCATTGGCCACTAATACACCGTCAAGGATCTGTCGACCCCTTAAGAAGCCAGATTGATTCCATGAAATCAGAGATCTAATTACTCTACTCAGTCTGGCAGAAAGAAGCTTTGCCAAAATCTTGTATCCACACCCAATCAAAGTGATAGGCCTATAATGTTCCAGTGCAATAGGGTTGCTGCATTTTGGAGCTAAAGTAATCCATGAAGATGTTAAACCTTTAGCTAACTTCCCACATCTATGAAATTCTCTAATGTAAGCACAGGAGTCGTCTTTCAATACATCCCAATTCTGCTGAATGAAGAAGAAATTGCACCCATCTGGACCCAAAATTTTACGAGGTTGACAGCTCCATACTGCCTGTGTGATCTCCTCATCTGTGAATCCCGCTATAAGTGCTTCATTTTCACTCTCATTTACACAGTTTTCTCCTGGAAGTTCTAACCTTACGTCCATGCTGGTTGGAGCTTCATAGAGAGTCCAAAAGTGAGATGTTATCGCCTCTTTCACTCCACGAACATCCTCTGTCCACATTCCATTTACTTGCAAGCCCCTGATAGTGTTCCTATTACGAGTACTTGTCAGCTTTGTGTGGAAAACTTATAGTTGTCATCTCCCTCTTTGATCCAAGTGACACGAGATTTCTGCACTGCTATTTTTTCTTTGTTTAAGAGTACTTTCTGCAATTCCAGGAATGCTACTCTCCTTTCTAACTGTTTAGTCAGCTGAAGGATACCAGTTTTATTTTCAAGTCTAGCGTAGCCATGACTAGCTTCATATGTTCTATCTTTCTGTCCACATTTCCAAATTCTTGCTTATTCCAGTAGTTAAGTCGTGCTCGCAGCTGATGCAATGTTTGGTGCAAGATGAACCCTTTTGAGCCAGTAGCCTCTAGTGCACTCCATTCAACTTGTACCACATTCTTAAAGTCATCATGGGTGTTCCAACAATCTAGAGTGTGTGTTGCTCTTGGTCCCCAGTCCAAGTCTTCAGTTTTAAGAATTAAGGGACAGTGGTCTGAAAGGGAACTCTCCACTGCATGCTAGTAAAGATTTGGCCACTGATTATACCAAGCTTCATTCAATAAGAAGCGATCAATTCTACTACATGTTGTTCTTTTTTTTACTACATGCTGTTCCACATCCACTGTAACAGGTAAAACTTCTTTGCTACAACGGAAGGTCAATCATATTTGAGTGTAAAATGAATGTGGTTTGATCCAGCATTTCTCTGACAGTTGGTGCTGATAAACTTAGACGCTCCTCAATATTCCACACTGCATTGAAGTCTCCTGCAAGACACCAGCATTCCTGAGGATTACTTTGCATTTTTGTTAATAGTCTGGACCACAGATTCCTTTTTTCTACCACAGACGCCGGAGCATAAAGGTTGATCACATTAATCTTTATCTGTTCACTTCCCCAGAGTCCAGAAATCCTAATAAAGCCAGTATCAGATTTTGTTCCTGTTAGAGTAAAATGTGTTCGCTTCCAAAGACAGATGAGACCACCTGCGCTACCATTTGAATTCTGATGGTAAAATTCGAAAGTATCATCAGGACAGATACAATTACACTTCCTCAAGTTGAAATCCTCAATTTTAGACTCTTGAATGCACACTATTTCAGCCTCTAGTGTACGAATCAGCCTTCTCAGATCTGTTTTCTTTATAGATGTATTCAGGCCTTGAGTATTATATGACACAATTTTCATTGATCTATCAACGATGCCGCAGTTTCTGAGTCATTTGCTTGATTCCTCATGTTTACTGTCGCTGCATCCATATCAGCATAAATCTTCTCCATTTCTCCATCTGTGTGCAAAGTGAAACTCCTAACTGCTGTGCTAATTTCCAGAGCTGGCTAGGTTCAGATTCCCCATTCACCATATCCTGAACTTCACTATCTTGGATAACCTGGGTTTGGTCAGTTCTGGATTTCTCATTACTGGAAGAGTTGTTGGTTCGTTGTTGCGAATTCAAGAACTCTACACTTAAGGGGGCAGTGAGTGGTTCTTCCTCCTCTTGAAATGCCAATTGTATACGTTTGGTTTGTAGGAACAGTTTCTTTGCTGATCTTACAACAGGATCATACTCCCCCTGAATTGTTTTACTCAGTGTAGACAGAGTTAGATATATCTTTTGAATACCAAACGGATTTGAATCCTCATCAGTGAGCCATTTTGGTGTATTAATAAGAGTACTAAGTACCATACACTATCGTCCAGCGCCATACCTCCCTGAGATATTTTTTCCTGCACTATACATTGTAAATCCTGCGCGATTCCTTCCTGCAATGTTCCTGTACTGCTATTTTGTGACTGCACTACTGATCTCTCCTTAGATTTGCTCAAATGTAGAGGAAAATGTTGATATTTTGTACCTGGTCTGAATCCCATAAGTGGATATTGTAAAAATCCTGCTTTACGATGCTGCAAATCCAGTAACTCAGTGAAGCTCTCTTTCCTTGTCCTTGTTTCACCCACAGTTAAACTAGGCACACTAGTATCAGTTGGCACCTCAATTGGAATTACTTGTATTTCCTGGGTTCGCTCCTTTACAGTTGAGCCACATTCCAGATATTCATCCTCAACCTCAGCCACCAGGGTTCTACTTGCCTCCCCGATTTCATGGATTGTGTTGGCGCCTCTGTCAGGTCTCTCCTCAATAGGTACTTTTTTAGGTGTCTGCAGATTTCCTTTAACTAGTATTTTTGGCCAATCCTTCTCTTGATTCGCAGGCAGTATATTATTGGCAGCTGGAGCTCTTCCATCGTTAACCACACGCCACTGTCCTTTCACACGCTTCTCATTTTTTCTCATAGCTAGTATCTCCTCCTCAATCCATATATCAAAGTTCTCATTTCCAAATTTTAGGAGCAGTTTTTAATTAATGTAGCTATTACACTGAATGAGTACCTGAATTCGCGTGAATAACAGCTCCTTTTTCTGTGAAGTTTTACTGTCAATTGGAACAAACTCTCCAAATTTTGCCACAGCCTCCTTGAAGAACGAATCACTCTAGCAATGAAGAAGAGTTCCTGATATATGAAGCCAAGCAGGCTTGACCAGCTTTCCATTAACCATTTTTCAAGGTCTAAGGTTATGAATACCAGCATTTCTTGTGTCTTAATATCATCCAATAGTCTCAAGCTCATCTCTTCTGTTCTCATTTATAGTAGTACCTCCCCACCCTCTATACGTAAGACAACACTGTCCAAGTACTCATTCTGCTCCATGATCTTCCTCATGTTTTTCAAGTCAGAAGTAGAATTAGGTAGACCAATCAGCGAATGTTCCAGCCATTGTAATTCCTCCGGAATTGGGTTGTACTCCAGGGACTCCATCTCTTCGCCTTCTTGAGGTTTCAAGTTTTGTCTGATATTTGGATATAATAAGTGACTCCCACGGTATGCCTGCTTTCCAGGCTGCCTTGCCAGACTAATCTTCAGATATCTTCTCCGAATCTGCATCCCTTTAAAGCCTGCAATAACAAAGATGCATCCAAGGATTTATCAAATCTTATGAATCCATATCGTTTACCTTCGAGTTGTAGACGATCTGGTGCATAGACATCATTGAGTTTCCCGTATGTGGAGAAGAACTTCCACATTTTAGCCTCCGTCCAATTTTCTGCAAAATTGGTAACAAAAAAGGAGATAGAATTTAGTTTGACTTTCTCAATGAAGATAGGCAGCTTCCTTGTTCAATTTTTCATTCCTCCTTCCGAAATTCCAATTCTCATGGGAGCCACCGCTTTGTTCCTATGCCGATTTTCTACCCGGGTCCATGGTAATTCAATTTCCCCTGCCTCCAGTTTCTCTGCACATTCAAATGCAGATAAATCGTTAGTTAGAGGGGCATCCTCTCCTGTGTGTGCAGTGTTGGAAGTGCTTGCGTCCGCCATCAGTATGTCATTCCAAGGCTCTCAGCGTTTCCACACTACTAGGTTTTGTGGAATATATGGTTTGGTTTTGGGTTTTCGAGTATCAATCCGGATTGTCGATTCTACAGCTGAGCTTCCGATAAATGCACCTATCGGTCACAGAATTGGGACCAGAACGTCATTCTGCCACTCAATACACTGCCTGCGGTTTTGAATGTGTCGAATTCTTTGCGGATCCTCTACACTGCGGCGGTTGCAGACTTGGGACCGGAATAGGTGGTTTCTGCCACTCAATGTGCCGATAGAGTACTTATCAGTTGTATACCAGAGCTCTATTTTGTCGAGTGCCAGAATCTTGTAGTTATGTCGCCGAAAATTTGAACGGAAGAGAAGCATTGATTTCCGTGCCAGAGAATATTTTGAAATTTTAATTCTCGTACAATTAAATTTATAAATAGCCCCAAGGACAAAAGACCCGCTACAGTACAAATAGAGCAAATTGTGTTTTTTCTTTCTATACAACCATTTCGAAATGAAGAGTCACATCAATGTTACATAACTTGAGAAACCGTTTATCTACATATCATCTCCAACCAATGTTCTATATATAGATAATCTGAGAAACGGTTTATCTACATATAGAACATCTCCAACCATTGTTCTATATATAGATAAGTATAAGCAAATACTCAGACGAATGCGTTCTTGAGAGGCTACACAGACTGATTTTGGCAAATAAATACTCCGACAAATCACTCTTCGTTCTCCTGCACGGTCACTCTGCGATTGTTATATGCGTAGACCAGGTGGTTCAAGAACAAAAGATCGAATCTTGCTTCTAGGGATTTGAAGGAATGCCCATAAGCTACAATGGCGGAAGCGTGATTTTTATGAGGGTGTGATTTTGGAATCAATTGGAGTGAGAACCAGGTGACATACAAGAAATCGTGTTGATCCTGGCAAACATTAGATTTTCTGTTGGGATGTTGGGGGACGTACTATAGAATTATTGCGGCATGAAGGAATATGCGAAATGATGAAAAATGGAAATTTGAAGAAAATTGGGCAGCCCAACCCGGGTTCGGGTTTAAAATGATTTGAAGGAATGCCCATAGCTTTGTTGTTGGGTTATGTTCAAAGCTTTGCTTCGAGATTTGCTATTGAGCTTTGGTTTGAGATTTGAACCCATAAACTAATGCATAGGGGCATGTGTATAACTCAGTATTATTGCGAATGAAACATGCGACATGCTTATAACTCAATAACACATAGTTAATTAAGCATGCCTTTGTTATCAAATAAAACCTATCCATGTATGCTAATAATTTAAATTGCACATATTATAAATAAATTCTAATCATTCATACATAGAATATTTAACACAGAAGTCAAAGAGGGGTGACCTAGTGGTTATGGAGTGACAATTGCACTTACAGATCACAGGTTCAAATTCTCTCAACGACATTACCTATAAAAAAAGAATATTTAATACAGAAATATTCTTAATTATGCATTTTTCATAATTTAATTAATAAATTTAAATAAATGAATTATTAAACACATATATCTATATATTAAGATCGAGCGGCTTACCTTTGCTGAGTAATTTTCAAGTGTCGAATGGTATGGTGCCGAATTACATAATAAAAATATTGCTATTAGATAATGCTATTTTTCTAAATAATGTTACGGCGGCTTCGCCGCCGAAAAAATCTAAAACCCTATTTAAATGTTATAAACCCAATTTAAATGTTATAAACGCTATTTAAATCTAAAAACCCAAGGGCTAAACTTAAAAACCTAGAGGCTAAACCCTAAAAATCCTATGGCTAAACCGTAGTTGTGTCTCGACCGTCGGATCACAGTCGAGGGTGCATATTCGGCACAGTATGGTGCCGAGCGGCACAATAGCGTCATGCATTTGAAAATCTGTGCTTTCCAGTGTCACATTTTTGTTTTACAAGTGTTTTTCTTTTTCATCGTATACAGCTGTCTCAATGGTCAATTTTTTTATTTAATTTGCAAATTTTCATACACTATTATCTTTATCTCGTAAACTTCTATTAAGGCCCCAGGCCCAAATCTTTTCTAATATCTAAGGCTCCCACTTACATTACAGTCGGCGTCGAGGTTAGCCAAGTTCTTTGCCGTCGACGTCTTCCAATTACTCCGGGCAACATTCGATACTACGGACGAAGAAAAGGTAACCCACATAGGATTTTCCGTCCCATCGGAAATAGAAGAAATGGAGATCTCCAATCTTCCAACGAAGTCTCTGCCACCGTCTCTGTATTCGGTTGAAGATCCAACACCATCCGACTGGCGCAGCATCCCCGGCAGCGGAATAAAAATGTGGGAAAGGTATTTTTATTCATATTTTCGACATAATTTACGATTTTATGCTGTAAAGGGCGTTGATTTCTTTCCTTAATGTTCAGAGGAAATAGTAAACCGGTGAAATCCAATGACGTCAACGACGGCGGATCTTCCATCCCACCGGAAATAGAAGGAA
>JAOYMZ010011650.1:0-20877 GCA_025802335.1 Pinguicula primuliflora
TATGCAATTCAATGTATAAGCTTTCCAATGGTGCGATCAATTTCGAAAACGGATGGTGCTACGAAAAAATTGTCCACACGAAGGGAAAACTGTCCACACCAAGATTGACCATATGAAGCTGGTTGTCCACTTGTATATGTTCATGTCGCACTGAATGAAATACTTTTTACAATCTTGTTATCATACATTATTTAATAGCATATTCACAAGGAAAATTGTTTATGTCACCGACTCTCTGCAAGGCCTGAGAGATCCCTCGAAATTTGGCTTCAACAATAGACAAAGATGCTACTTTCTACTTCATGCTCTTTCATGTAACTAAATTACTTCTCACACTAGTGAAGTAACCCAAACTAGACATTCGATCATTTGAATTTTTTGCCCAATCAACATCATTATACCCTTGATCATTAGGCAATCACTTCTCGTCCTGATGATCCCTTCAGGTATCTCAATAACTACATCACCGCACACATGTGATCCTTCTTAGGTTTTTGCAAATTGCATGTGTTGGCTTTCCGTTCAAACTACAAAAGCTATATCAGATGAGCATGAGCTAAATAGATGAGCTTACCAACAAGCTACGATTGGCCAAATCCACCTCGCCAGCTGACCGTAACTCGCGGTTCATCATTATTGGAGTTTTGGTAAACTTGAAGTTAAAATGTCATGTTTCAGTCAACAAATTAAGAATGTATTTTCTTTGAGAGATAAGAATAACTCTCTTCGATCTCGGAACTTACATTCCAAGAAATCCTATTCATATCAACAAGCTGTATTTACTTTTTTGTAAACCAATCCATGAGAACTCCAAAGTTAAGTGTGTTAACTTTGGAGCAATTTTGGAATGAGTGATCACATGGGAAGTTTTATAGGATATGCACGAGTGAGAAAAGTGCGGTGGATGATCGTGTGTTGGTTTGTGGGGGCAGTATGGAAATTATTGCCTAGTGCATAGGTGGGTAGAGACACTCATGCTACCATAACGACCTCGAAGAGAGCCGGGGCATTGAGGACGGTTAATCCAGGAATTGTTGTTATGCAAGGAGGACATTGTATCTGTAAGGAGTGGTAAATGTAATATACCTAAAAATGGTTGCTAATACTTGTTATATCAACAAGGTACACACTACTTTTTTGTGAGCTCATCCCTCAGAAGTCCAAAGTTAAACATGCTAGCTTTGTAGCAATTTTGGGATGGGTGGCCTCTAAAATGTTTTTCAGGATGCACACGTGTGAGGAAAAAGTGCGCCGGAAGGTTATATGTTGATTTATGGGACCGCATGAGTAATTATTGACTAGGACATGAGTGGGTAGAGATGCCCACACTACCATAACAACTTCGGGAAAGGCTGGGGCATTACATTACATCAACTTGCCCAAGTCTTCATCTCGAATTCCTTGAACAAATATTATTTGTGATTTCCGATCTCTTACACATAAGCTCTAGTAATAATCCTGTCATGTACATACATAATCAAGCCAATTATCTAATCACATTGGTTTTTCAGAAAGCGAGTATATTCAGAGTGTTTTGTCTGTATCTATATTTCTTCATAGCTGCAGTGCATATTGCAAACTAAACTAGGGATATTGCTTTAATCCATTGAGTGTCTTCTTCAATCAACATTGTTCATTCTCTTTGAACCCTTTTGTGAACCCCATATGAGGTTACATATATACTTCTTCTGGTAAAGTACCATCTAGAAAAACATTATTCACATCTAGTTGATAAAGTCGCCAAGCACGGTTAGTAGCTAAAGATTTGTGTGGGAATAGACTTCTATCTCATTAGGTCACAATATTAGGTTTTTGTACAAAGAGGAGAAAAATAACTATTTTAGCCTTCTACATACCAACACTCCCCTTCAAGATGTGCGAAAAATATTAAATAAGTCCATCTTGTTATAAAATCTAGTTAAATCTATCGAGTTAAGTCCTTTACTGAGACAAACGGCTACCTGATCTCTCATGACTACATGTCTTAGCTCCAACAATCCACTATCCAAATTTTCCTTAATGAAAGATCTGTTGATCTCCATATGCTTGGTTCTATTGTGTTGCACACGATTGTTAGCAATACTAATAGCAACGTGACTGTCACACCATAACTTCATTTTTTTCACTTGGTCCACCTTGAGCTCTAACAATAAGAGCTTCAACTATAACATCTCAAAAACTCCTAAGGTCATGGCTCGATACTTTGCTTCGGATTTCAATCTCTCAACCACCTGCTTTTTATTGCTCTTCCATTAGACCAGATTTTCACCTCAAACATACAATATCTGGAATTCAACCTTCTGTATCAGCATGACTCGCCCAATCAGCATCGCTGAATTTCTCGATGTCTAAGTATCCACTCTTCTTAAAAATCAGTCCCCTTCTAGGTGCACTCTTCAAGTACCTCCGAATATGATACATAAACATCCATGTGATCCTTCCTGCAGTTATGCATATAGCAGAAAATCACAGTCACAACAAAGGATATGTCAAGACAAGTGTGAATCATATAGATCAATTTGCCCATCAATCTGTGATATCTCTCGATCAACACATTCTCCTCCCTCTCCTCTCAATTTGATCTTTTGATCAATAAGTGTGAATATTGGCTTACATCCCAGCATTCCAACATCGGTGAGGAGGTCGAGTGTATACTTCCTGTGTGACAGAACCATCCCCCTCTACTCCATGTGCTACCTCAAACTCCAACAAGTAGCGAAGTGGACTTAGATACTTCATCTCAAATTCATTCCTCAACTTCTTCTTCAAGTTGAGCAATCCTATCTTCATCATCACATGTGATAATCATATCATCAACATACACAGCCAAAATAATGATATGATCGCAATGTCGTCTGAAGAACACTGTATGGTCGACATTTACCTGTTGATAGTCCATGCATATCATGGTTCTAAGAAATCTATCAAACCACAGTTGTGGAAACTGTTTCAATTCATAAAGAGATTTTTTGAGTTGGAGTACCTTACCCACTGCCTGTGCCGCAATCAAGAGGCATCTCTATGCACACCTTCTCAGGCAAGTAATCATGAAGAAATGCATCTTCACATCAATTTGATGTAGCTTCCATCCACCATTGACTGCTGTTGAGAAAGTCAAAGGATAAATAAGGATAAAGATTACACAAATCCTTACCTTAACTAAATCCCTTAATTCTAGAGATTGTGGAATAGTGTAGAAAGTGTGTGAACATGTGATTGTACTCTATATAAACATGTAAACGATGCCAAAAAAAACATGAGAGAAATCCTCCACGTAAATCTTTATCTCTTTTTCGTTTTTCTCAAATCCATATCACAAATCAACAATCAGCATGGTATCAGAGCAGGTTTGAAAAAACCAGAATCTCATCATCTACCGTAGGATAAATATACGGCATGACAGGGAAGGAGGATTCCGACAGTATCACACTGCCTCAAGCAAAAGTTCAGAAGTATCTTGAGCTGTAGTTCAAACAGTATATGGAGTCTCATACAGCCAGCAAATCATCGAAAGAAGATGAAGAAGCACCTGTCATCATCGACATGAAGTTAGATCACAATAATTATGTCATATGGGCGAGGAAGATGGAAATAGCCCTCATCAGTAAAGATCGGTTAGAATGTATCTCCGGTGATTCCAAGGGACCACCCAAAGGTAGCTCGACGTAAAAGGAATGGCGAAAGCAGGATACACAAGTATTCCAGTGGATCACAAAGCCAATTGATCGAAGGCTCGTTGATTAGTTTATCTATTATCTGAGCTCATTCGAGTTATAGCAAATTCTTGCTCGGACGTTTAATTTCGGCAAAGATAGCCTGCAAATCTTTGACCTTGTGACAAGAGCCGATAGGATTGTGCAGGGGTCGTCGCAACTGGAGGAGTACTACTCCTCGTGCAACAAACTTTGGACGAAAATTGACCGTCGATGGCCCAACCCAATGAAGTGCATGGTGGATATCGATAAGCATAATCAAATCCTAACCGAACATTGTCTATTCATGTTTTTTGCCGGATCGACTTCAGCGTACGAGGTAATCACTCGAGACATTCTCAAGGAAACCCCCTTGCCCTCAGTAAACACAACCAACGCAACGGTGCAAAGGGAGGCTGCACGCGTCCAGATCTGGAAGCTGAACGGTGCATCCTCCAGCAGAAATGCCTCATCCTTAGGCAAAATCGGGACAGGGTTAGCAATTTGCGGAACAGGGGCAACAGAGGTGAATACCTAGAATTGCCGACCCGGAGAAAACCTACGCTACCTCAGAATCGCCGATCAGAGACTCCAAATCAAGGCGATAGCCCATTATTTTGGCAACCCTTTTGTGATTATGCCAAATTCATGGCCACTGGCAAAGTACAAGCTTCAAATTAGACAGATACCAGAACAGCCGTGGAGGTCGCAGAGGAGGATGAACGATGTATGGACGGAGGGGCGGCCAAGCTACCATAACTGATGGCAGTGGCCACTACCAGCCAGAGGAGGATTGATGGAGGAGATTGCCACTACAAACCTTGGGCAAGGCAAATCGAGTGATTTCTGATGGAATCGTGATGGTGGGATCCGAATTGAACAGTTTGAGACCCGCGTGAATGAAACTTCGGATCGCAATGCAGGTATAAAATCATGGTCCCATGTGAAAAGGCTTAAAACCCCTCCTATTGTATGTGCTGCGCGTTTCTTTCCACGGTGGTGTTTCAGCCTTTTGACAGAATCAGGAGAAATTGGGACAGAGTTTGGGCCAAAACAAAAAATTAAAAATGGGGTTGAGCAGGCTGGGCTGAAAGAGAACATTGGGTCGAAAAATTCATAGAAAATGGGCTGTTGTGCTGGAAATCGGGCCTCTTCAGATATTAATCAAAGTTCTAGCCCAAGAAAAAAATCTGCTTGGATTTTTTATTGTGGTGCTACTGATACTATTACTTATGAATTAGCTGACACTATTAAAGTGCAGAAAATGCAAAAGGAGGTGATCCAAACGGCAAACAGCACGTTTGCCCTGGTTAAAAATGCTGGAGTTATTCAAATTTCTCCGTCTATGAGATTATCGAAATGTCTTTATGTTCCTTCTCTATCATATAAGTTGCTATCGATTAGCCACCTTTCTAAAGAGTTGAATTGTGGTGTGATGTTGTATCCTAATTTATGTATCTTACAGGACATCCGTACGAAGAAAATAATTGGGTGTGGCACTGAACGAGATGGACTGTACAATGTCGATGAAGTAGCTTCAGATGGAAGGACACTCTTGGCTCATGGGTCACCAGATCCACAAAGCTGGCTGTGGCATCATCGTCTGGATCACCCTTCGCAGTCTTATCTTCGTCGGTTATTTCCTAAGCTTTTGAATATTCCTTCATTTTAGCAAAAAGTCATAAACAGCCTATCTTGTCGAAACATATTCGTGTTCCAGAGTTATTTTCCTTAGTTCATTCAGATGTTTGGGGACCCACACCTGTTATTGGAGGTCAGGGCTTATGTTATTTCGTACTTTTTATTGATGATTGCACTCGCATGATGTGGATATAATTATTGATAAACATGTCTGAGGTTTTTGAGAAATTTACCCATTTCTATAACATGATTTTGACCCAATTCAATACCAAAATTCGAGTTCTTCGGTCTGACAATGGGGTGAATTTATGAACCACCAAATGGAAAAAAAATTCTCTGAACGTGGGCTATTACACCGAACCTTGTGTGCTTATTCTCCCTAGCAAAATGGTGTTGCCGAAAGAAAAATTCATTTTTTACTCGAAATAACTCGTGCCTTGATGCTTGTGTCGCATGTCCCATCCTATTTTTGGCCTGAGGCCATTGCTACATTTGTCTATCTAGCCATTAGACTACCTACTGAAGTCCTGAATTTTCGAACCCCTATCCAAGCATTGTCAGATTTTACTCAAGTGCCTCCATCATTGTCTTTAACTCCACGAATGTTTGAGTTCTCTGTGTATGTGCATGTCCCTAAGGCTCATCAGTCGAAATTTGATGTGTGCTAAAAAATGTATTTTTGTGGGTTACGGGGGCCTTCAAAAGGGTTGTCTCTTTTATAATCCTCTCACTCGATGTGTTATTACTACTATGGACTATAACTTCGTGGAAATATAATATTATTACTCATCACCTCCATCAAGAGGTCAGGGGGAGAGTCAGGATGACAATCTTGATTGGCTAGCGGTCTCGCTACTACCAAGTCAGTTCATACGCCTTTTGTGTCTAGCCCAGATTTGTGTCACACTACTCCGAAGCATGCATCTCATGTGCCTCACGCACAAGCTATAGATCCAACCCCACATGATCATGTGCCTCACGCACGAATCCCATCCCATGAGACAGAGAGACCATCTTCAGAGGCACACAATGTTGACATAGCACATCCAGACCATGACGAGTCACCTTAGCTAGCTTCTTCTATGGACCGTCAGGTAAGTACAATTCCATATGAGGCACCTATTTTGGATTCTATTGCTGACCATGATGCAGGGAGCCCTGTGACACCGAGATATACCTTGCCTCCTCGATCCATCAGAGGGGTGAAGCCGAAGAAGTACACTCCTGATCATGACCATAGATCTTAGAGGTATCTTGTAGCTGATTTTGTCAGGGGGAGCTTGACTGAGGCTGCATGAGCCTTTTCTGCTGCTATTTATACTAATGATATTCCCCAGAATGATACATGGGAGATATGCAAGTTACCTTCAGGAAAGAGACCAGTTGGGTGCAGATGGGTATATACAGTCAGGAGAGACAGTTGATTCAATTGAGAGATACAAAGCCCGTCTTGTTGCTAAAGGATATACTCAGACCTACGGGATCGATTACTCTGAAACATTCTCTTCGGTGGCCAAACTGGATACTATTCGGAACCTATTCTTGATTGCTGCAAATCTGGACTGGCATCTGCATCAGTTCGATGTGAAGAATGCCATTTTACATGAAGATCTGAGTGAGTAGGTATATATGGAGGACCCACCTGGGTTCTCGAGTGGTTTCCGTATAGATGAAGTCTGTAGGTTGAAGAAATCTCTCTACGGGTTGAAACAATCTCCCAGAGCTTGGTTTAACCGCTTTACATTGGCAATGAAGAAATATAGTTATCTTCAGAGTAATTCAGATCACACCTTATTTCTGAAGTGCACGGATACAGGAATCACGTATCTTATTATCTACGTTGATGACATGATTATCATAGGAGAAGATACTGATGAAATCAAAAGTTTGAGGGAAAATCTTTTCAGGGAATTTGAGATAAAGGATTTGGGAATGATCAAATATTTTCTTGGCATCGAGGTCTCTCGATCACAATAAGGGATCTATATCTCACAGAGAAAGTATATCTTGGATTTATTAGCTGAGACTGGGTTATTGGAGTGCAAGCCTGCGGACATACCGATGGCTGTGAATCATGGCCTAAGGATGATTGAAGGAGCCAAAAGTGTAAACAGAACTCGATATCAATATCTGGTGGGAAAATTAATCTATCTAGCCCACACTTGTCCCGACAACGCATATGCAGTATGGGTTGTTAGTCAGTTCATGCATAACCCTCAAGTACAACACATGGAGGCAGCCTTGAGGATTTTGAGGTACTTGAAGGGTTCTCCAGACACTGGAATTATCTATCGGAAACATGGACATTTGAAAGTTGAAGCCTACATAGATGCTGATTGGGCTAGCAACCCAGTAGATCGACGATCGATGGCAGGATATTTTACCCTTGTCGGCGGCAACCTTATTACTTGGAGGAGCAAAAAGCAGAAAGTAGTCGCACTATTGGGTGTTAAGGCAGAGTTTCGGGGTGTGGTTTGTGGGGTAACAGAAGTATTATGGATCATTGATGACAGAATTGGGTTTTGCACCAACCCGAGCGTGCCCTCTGATGTATATTAATCTTGGTGAGATGCATTACAAAAATGAAAGGTACACAGAAGCCCTTTCATCCTTGCAAAGGCACTTGATCTTGCAAAATCATTGGAGGATGATCATGCATTAGTAGATCAGATAAAGAAGTCACCTGATCAAGCTCCAGTAAGACGAACGATCAAGAAATAACTCTATTTGATCATTAGCAATGAGCTTTAGTCCAGGTGGTAGTGGTGTGGCTGCTGGTGCAGAGTCTTGTAGTCCAACATCCTGAATAATATCCAGAATATACTTACGTTGTGTGATATATAGTCCAGATTGCAGCAACTCAAGGCCTAAGTAATAATTAGCATATCTAAGTGCCTTGATGCTGAACTGATTGTCCGAGAGTGTTTAGATTTGTTGGAGATAAGAGAGGTTGTCACCTGTGAGAAGTATGTCATCCACATACACAAGGAGGGCGGCAAAGGAGGTTGTTGTGGCTCGGATGAACGGGCAGTGGTCATGAGCAATCTGCAGAAAACCATATGTCATCAAATGAGAACTTTTTTTCTGATTCCAAACACGCGAAGATTGTTTAAGTCCATATATGGATTTCTTGAGCAAGCAGGCCTGTCCGTTCCTTGTTGACATGTCTCCTAGAGGAGGATACATACATATTTCCTCATCCAATGTGCCATGAAGGAAGGCGTTGTTAATATCCAGTTGTGAAATAGACCATCCCCTTGCCACTACAACCGTGAGCAATAATCGAACTGTTTGGCAACCGGTGAAAAGCTTTCAGTATACTATAAGCCCTCAATCTGACTATATCCCTTTGCAACTAACCGAGCTTTATATCGAGAGATATATTCATTAGAAATTTGCTTCAATTTGAACACCATTTTGTAGTCCACCACCTTTTGTCCTGGAGGGAGATCAACAACTACCCATGTACTATTTTTCTCAAGGGCATCTAGCTCAGAATTCATAGCAGCAACCCATAGCGGGTCTTTGAATGATTGGGAGTGAGATTGTGGTTCAGATGTAGAAGGAGTAGAGGGCATGCACACGACTGTCGGGGTAAGGAGAGCAGACTGATCGGACATGTGATCATCTTGATGCCATGCTAGAGGATTTCGAGTGTGAGTGCTCTTCCTTACCTGAGTAGGTACTTCAGAGTTGGATGATGGAGATACTGGATCTGAGGCAACCAGTATACGAGAAGGCATCGAGCGGAGGCGAGGCAGTCGGGGGATGCCCAGGAACCTGGCTGCCCAGGCCTAGGTTGTGCCCAGCCGCCTAGGCTGCATTTTTAGAGATGAAGATGGATGCTCCACAAGTGACCGCATCTAGGGAGACATTGCAGAGATGCCATGGTCAAACAAAAAGAGTACGAAAAAGAAGGACAACGTTAATGACACAAGGGATAAACGCGAACCGAAACGACATGCTTCATCACGCTAAATAAATTGGAAATAGAGATGCATAGTATGGATCAACACAATCATATCACAAAATTGCCCAAAAGAAATTTCATTATTGTGCAGAACAAGAAATGTTGTCTCCAAGCTGTTTTAGTTTCTTTCCATGAAATTAGGATTTAACAAAGGAGATAATTGCGTCTATAAAGAATGCGTGCAAGTAACCGCAAGTTGTAAATAAATAGACACAAAAATGTGTCCAACATTAATACAAAAACAAAAATTTACCTACAAAAAAATTGTCTCCAAACTGTTTTACACTTTCCTTTGATGAAGTCAGGATTTAACAAAGGAGATAATTTCATCTTTAAGGAATGCGTGCAATTAACAACAAGTATGCATAATTAGCATTTTCATGATGACTGATGACACAAACAGGTACAGAATTTTCTTCTTACAGATACAATAAAAAATTACTTGACAGCATGCTTGAAATCATTTGAAGAAGAACACAACGAGCATCAAGAAGGAAAATTGCTTTACGGCCTGGGTGGCCACCCTAACGGGTTGCACAGGGTCAAAGCGGGGCAATTTTTATTCTACACATCTAGGCGGCCGCCCAGGCGGCTGGGTGGCCACCTTCTAAAACACTGGATGCAACTGTGGACTGAGGGACGGTGGATGAAGATGGGGTCATATGATCAGCGAGTTGGGGAGGTGGGGAGGTTCTGGTGGATCAACTTGAGGAAGTATGGATGTACTTGGGATAGGGGAAACATGACGTGGAGGTTCTGCTAGAGGATTGACAGTAGATGGGGAAGGCAAGTTGAATTCACTGACTTCAGAGATAGGAACACGAGGGTGAACTTCACAGTGATATCTGCCTGAATGAGGTTCAGAAGATGGAGACATCTTGCTTGAATTGGAAAACATGTTCATAGAAGGATACATCTCGGGATAAAACCAGTTTATGTGTGGCAAGATCATATACCTGATACACTTTTGTTACGCCCAAATACCAACAAACACTCTTCTAAATGCTCGTGAGTCAAATTTCAATTTGTGAGGCTTTGTGGATGCATAATAGCATAAACATACGAAAGTTTTATGACCTGATAGACCAGGTGCCCCCCAAACAAAATGCTACGCGTACTACGCCAGTTTAAAATAACAGTAGGAAGCCTATTTATCAAGAACGCAGAAGTTAAGACTGCTTCTCTCCAAAATTTAGGTGGCATAGCACTATGGAACATCAAAGCTCGATCCACTTCAAGTAGATGTCGATGTTTGCACTCGACAACATAGTGTTACTGCAGTGTGTAGGGCGTAATCAGTTGGTGAATGATACCAAGAGAAGCAGTAAGTTCCAAACATCCTCGATTAACAAATTCCAGACCATTGTTAGAACGAAAAATTTTGACAGTGCACTCAAACTGTGTTGGATCAAGGGGAAGAATTAGGCTAGAATGTTACACACATCGGATTTACCCTTCACCAAATATATCAAAGTATCCCTGTTGTAATCGTCAACCAATATTAAGAAATGTGTATATCCATTATGCGTGGGTACTGAGTACGGGCCGCAAACATTGCCATGTATAAGTTCAAATGGAGCCACAGTTATTTGTTTGTGAAGAGGAAAGGGTAACCTCGTTTGTTTTGAACGATGGCAGACATCACTATATGAATTGACATCAGGTTTTACAACCTTAAAGTTAAGCTTAGACAAAACAATACATGAAGGGTCCCCCATCCGTCATGCCACAAAAGGAAATCAGAACGACAGTTTAAAGCAACAAAATGACAAGCTACATGACTAAGAAGAACAATAGGATCTTTGAGTGGCAGTTGAAGAAAAGTCGATAATTTAACTACGACTGAAGGATCCAGTATGTAGAGCCCCTTCAACTCCTGTCCTATGGCAAGGACACTCCTAGAGTCTAGGTCCTGCACAAGACAAATGTAAGGGAAGAAAATGAGTTGGGTGCTGGAGGATTTGGTAAGTTGAGACACAGATATGAGATTAAAGCGGAAGCTGGGAATATGCATCACATTGTTGAGGGTGAGATCAGTTGTCAGGGAATAAGTGCCAATATGCTTTACATTAGCCAAGACTCCATTATCTTGTTTTACTACTACAATACAAGCTTAGAAGCAAAATACCATGAATCATGGCACGTGTGAGGAAGCACCAGTATCTATAACCCAAACCTTCGAACCAAGTAATGGAGACACAGCAAGTGCATTAAGAAATATCTTACTGGTATATCCATCATCATCAGGGCCTGAAATCATTGTCTAATTGTGATTAGAAGAGTTGGCCTGAACAAATTCTTGAAACATACAAGCCAGTTCAGCCATGTTCATACCGGGTGAGTTATCCATGGCCTGATCAAGGTTGAGGGAGGTTGGCTCCAATTCAGCAACATTAGCAACCCTTTTCCTCTCCTTTGTTGCTTACGCACCCAGAAACAGTTCATAACTGAGTGACCCATCATGTTGCAATGGGTGCACATTTTTAGCTTGTAGCAATCTGCAGTAGTGTGGCTGAGGAAGCGACAATTTTCACAGCGAATCTCAGTCTTGCTCCAAAATGTACCACCCATATTTCCTAGTCCACCAGCTGGCTTCGCATTCTATTTTGATACAGACCCATAAGATCTGCTCTGGCCAACTTATAGCTCTCAAGTAGCTTAGAAAGGAAAGCCCCATGATCAATCATGTCAGTGTGGACAACTTGCTCCTCTCTTTGCTTCTCAGTGGTTAGAATCGTGCTATAGACTTTGTTCAGGCTGGGCAAGGGGTCTGTGATAAGTTCTTGTTTGGAGCTTATTTTACACGTTATTTTATATCGTTTTATGCCTCTAACATTAGATTATGGACTAAATCGTGATCACTTGCTTTATATTGGAGAAAAAGACCACAAGATCACACTTTGGTGCATTTCTACCCTTTTTGTGCATATTATGGCATGGATTGTGGATATTGCATTCAAGGTGCAAGAAGAGCCACGATGTTGCATGAAAGATCAACTTAAAGCCTCGGATACAACTTAAAGTCTCGGATCACACTCCAAATCTTTCAACCAAAAGTTATATGCACACAAGCCTTTTGGAGGGAAAACCAAAGTATTCAAGCACAAAAGAAGGGGCAATGACATCATTTTACTCCCCTAATCCATCAGACAGGGGTAAAGGAACCCGTAAGTTTGCATCATTGATACATTCGAGACATTCATTCGATATTCCATGGAAAGGCTCGTAGAGAAGGAGAGGAAAAGGCTATTCAAGCAACACTCGACCTCACCATCCATCAGAAAGGGGGAACCTTCATCTTCTTTTAATTTCTGTAGTTATGACTTTGTTTTCAGTTGTAATTGCTAACTATCGAGCTCATGCTTCAAGCATGAGCTAATTCTCTGTGGCTTGGAGCTCGGTTGAGCCTCACTATGTAAACACATTTCGAATTGTTCATGTATCCAATGTCCCAGCTTGTTATTTCATATGAATGTGCTTGTTTTCCTTTTGAATGAGTTCTAGTGCACGAGTTCTTCATTTATATAGGTGAATCTATCCTAAAACTAGCTCACAAGGGTAGGTTCCGACACAGGGCACACCAACACCATCGTCCTTGGGGTCTTAACCCCTAACTCTTGGTGCTACAATCAAGATAGCCATGTTTATAAGTTCAAAGTCACCAATATACGACTGGTGGAGGGTACGCCTGGTAAAATCCACTCGTTGAGGTCTAGAGCAACCATTGTCTTGACCGTGAGTTGTGGTTGCATTTGAGTCTTGTGGTGTGAACAAAACAAGCAAAGCTTTAGTACATGAATGAGTAGTGTTGCAAAGTGAGGCAAGATACCTTGCCTTGAGCTATTCCTCCAAACTTGTCCTGTTTTTCCACTGTTTTCGTAGCTTATGACTGTCAGTGCCATCATTTGATCAATAGTCTCTATTTTAGTTAGATCACTCACATTTCAATCTATTTAAACTTTATGCTTATAGCTTAGAACTCAACATGATGCTCGGTTATTCTGAAAATGCTTGTGAAATGAACATATTTAAGACCTACTCCCTTGGAAGATGACCCTTGCTTTCCAGTAAGGTTTACTACTTGTACGACTGTATATGCTTGCACATTGTGTGACATTATACGCACTTGCTCATTAATTCCACAATTACACTTTGCCACAAGACGCATGTAACTTAGTTCATCCCACAGCCCCTTTAGGCGATTGAAGTAAACAGTCACAGACTCATTTCCCTGCTTTATTGTAGCAATTTCTCTCCGCAACTTGTACACTATGGGGCCATTATACTCCCCCAATCTTTCACGCGACTCCCTCCATAGTTCCTTTGCAGATGTCGTAGTATACTGAAACCTTTTTAGGACCTCTTTGTCAATCGAATTGTATATCTACGACGTAACCATCAGGTCAGCCGCTACCCAATTCTCATACACTTCAGAGTTCACATCCTTGGGTGGAACACAATTTTCATCAATTAGAGAAAGTTTCTTCTTAGCACCCAAAGCCATTCGAACTGCGCGACTCCAATTCTGGTAGTTTTGGATGTTCAAGAGAAGCGTAACATGAGCCATACCTGGCTCGTCTGTGTCCTGGATAGTCAGCTTGCCTCGGCTACCGGAATCGAGGTTGATTTTGACCAGGTTTGATGCACCTAGATCGTTTTAGATCAAATTGTTGTCTGTGTCCTTCTCTTCATTCGGGGCCATAAAATTAGGTCCGAATTGATTTGGGATTTTCGATTTGGGTCAAAATTAGGACAAATCGATTTGAGTTGATTTGGGGCAGAAAAATGTGACTATGATACCCGCTACTGCTCCGATACCATCTTGTCGCTTACAGTTTGTGTTTGGATTAGGACAGTCTGGTAAGAACCGTTGGAGGATTCAATGCAGGTTTGTTGAAGTGGAAAAAAGGATGAACAGGATTGGGTGGCTGCAGAAGAAATCTCTTATTCCGTTAATCCTATCTTTCGTTTAAAAAATGATATAGTTATCGAAATATGACTCACGTAAATATCACGAAATTGATGTGTCGCCAGGGTACGCGCAAAGTGTTACTGTGCTTACCCAGCCGTGACCAATGGCTATCTGACACCTCACTTTCGTGGATTGCTCGTGAGTACTTTTTCGTACGCCATATCACTCCTGCTTTCGTTTACATGTGTCTATATAGTATATTAGTAATACTACTTGCATTCTTATTTGAAATCCCATTTTTAAACTTTTTATGTGGCAGGCTTCACAACAACACTGCAAAAGAAGTCATGAAAGTAATAAATGATCTGAAAAAAGAAGAACAGAACTTTAAGAAACTTGAAAGGAACACAGAAATGTCCAGAGGTACAGAGAATGAGTGGAACTGTCTTAAGAAACAGAGTGGATCCCTTGATTCCCTTTTCGAAAAATCAAAGATGATCATTGAGTGGATTAAACTTCGTGAATATGCGAAAAAGAAGAGGATAGTAGTTGAACTCTGCAGTAAAGAGAAGGTAAGTGATTCCTTGTTCGTCGTGGGAGAGGCTCTACAGTGGTACAGAAAGAGCTTGGAAATTATTAAGCAATTAAACAATGATAACAAAACATTATGTTAAATTGAACTGCAAATCACAATTATACTTGTTAAGGAATTAAACAATGATAACAAAACATTATGTTAAATTGCAAAAATGCTAAATCGGACGAAAGAAATGACACTAAAACCGGACGAAAACCACATCGTGGGATGTCAGAGACTGGCCAAAAGTGTTAAATATAAAAGCAACAAATTAAATCACGCCATGTGGTTTTCGTTGGGTTTTCATACGTGTATTTCGTCCGGTATAGACGAACTCGTTAAATTGAACTGCAAATGAACTCTTTCGACCCATCCTACTCCATCTGTACATCTCAGGATCAGAGTAATTAAGCACCATCTGCAGTAACCTTTTTTGTTATTTATAAGTAATTAAGCACCATGCTGCACTCGTAACTATAAGTTTGTAACCCATCTGCAGTAACCTTTTTTGTTATTTATACGAAAATGCTGTTTTGTTTTGAGTGATATAAGTTACTTCTAACACTAGCTCTTACTGCAGACATATCAGAAGATCGAATCAACACAAAAATAAAACAGAATTAGATACAACTCATCGATGATGGAACCTTGCAAGGCACCATTGGCGTAGAGAGATTTGCAGTGAAGCAATTGTAATCTTTGCAGGCCACGGGATTCATCTAGATGTTGGAAGCTTACAGTTCAGTCAAGCTCTTTGAGAAAATCGAAGTTATCAACAAAAACCTGCAAAAGCAGGGCTTTTCGATGAACAAAAACAATACTAGTTGGTCTTGCACGAGCCGAGTTTCGATATATGGCAAGGTTATAGGAATTTGAGATCACGCAATGTACGTATTTATACTCTAAATAACCATTTTCAGCTCTTGGGAGTTGGAAAGCAAATCAGCTTAGAGTTCATTTATAAACGCCGTACAAGATAGATAGCTGACATCAGTAAATCAGGTACTTTTTAACGGATGCAGGGGGTGTGCGGTGAGGTAACTCACCGCACACTATGGCGGGATTGGTGCGGAACGTAGGCCGGTGTACAACACCTTTGTGCGGGCCTGCTGACCGGCTAATCCCGCAGTACCACGAGAGTACTGCATAATCCCCTCTTCCCTTCTTAACGGTCATGTTTCAAACAGAGTATTGTTCAACGTTGTAACAAGCACAGAGGAAACATAAGTACGCAAGCAGTTACTTTTTGGGTAGAAGTAAGCAGAAGCCAGCAGTGATATCATCAAAATTGACCATGCACATAATCATACAATCAACAGGAGAGTGAGATGAAAAACCGTGTAATGGCAACAAATTAACCCGAATTATTCTTTCAAGAACACAGGCATCATCTTCATATGCACGTTTGTTTGAATAAGCAATTTCCCTATAAATGCTGCTCAATTAAGATTTTTAGACAAAATTTAGCATAGGATCCATAACTTTTCAACCCAAAATGATTGCACAAGGGCGTCTACAGGAACAATATAAAGTAGTAATTGATTAATTGATTAAAGGAAAGGAAAGGTATGGTAGGTACCGTTTTCCACCCATCAGGATCCACGCATGCAGTAATCTTGGTGTTAATGCCAGGTAATGGTCCAGGTTCTCTTGTAACCTTCCCACCACATAGCTTAATTGCTTCAGCAGTTCCATAAACATCATCTGTCCCTATTGCTATCTGAAAGAATAATTCAACACCTTTGGATGTTCAAATTCTGAATCGTCAAAATACTGAAGCCAAGGTAAAAATAGAAGATAAAAAACCCAGGCGGAGAGGAGAATGGAGGAACCTGAGCATAACCATTGCCTTTACTATATTCGGTCACACCATAATTGTATGTCAATTCTATTACAGCACTTTTATCCTCGGGACCATAGCCCATCATTGCTATTGTATACTGCAGAGTGACGAAAAGTCTAATGAGCGAACATGCCATGCATAAAAGACGAGTACCAAATAGAGATTTAAGGTAATGTCTACAGTCAGAAAATGAAATTAAGAGGAAAGCAGGTTCAATTCGCACTTCACCAAACAAATGTTGTCACTATTTAACTTTAGCATTATATTAGAACAGACCAATCAAGAGCCATCAGTGTAACTAAGATAAAATCTGGAGAGTTTGTCTCGGGCTGTTCCAACAAGATTTGATTAAAGAACGGATTTTAACTTTTAAGCATTAACTAAAAGATATCAACAAAGACAAGGAACATAATCTCAAGGAGAGTAGAAAAACAGCAAAATTATCAAGCGGAAGATGTTTTCTAGTCGATCGAGACAAATTTGTGGCGTGAAAGGAGAGAGCGTTGCCTGTACAGTAATTAATTTTTCATTACATACGCCTAGATAATGAAGAGGCAAATTACCTTGTATTCGGGATTATCTCGCTTTCTAAGAAGCTCCATCCCATAAGCCTAAGAAAGAAGGTAACATTTTAAACTTAAAAGAGAACAAGAGTAAGCAAAGAGGTAGAAAATCATAGACGTGCCAACTTAGTTATAATCTGTGGAAAAGACTAATGGACTGGGAAGTAATAAAGCATAAGCCAGTATCTTATTGCTTTGAAACAATCTCACCTTCTCATAGAATTCAATAGACCGGTCCAAATCTCCTACTCGAAGCATTACTTGGCATAAAGGCTCCGGTGTAGCATTTCTCTCCAAGAGCTCAAATTTATAACCATCGGGATCTTCGATAAATGCAATAACAGTATTCCCCCCTTTGACAGGTCCAGGTTCCCGTGCAACTTTACCCCCTTTAGCTTTAATGAGATCTACAGCTTTTGCTACCTTCAGTTTCCACGCCAGCCATAACAAATGAAAAGGGTAGCCAAATTGTATTTTTTTCTCTCGAAGAACAAGAATGGGCCATCCATCCATTTTGTGAGTAATAATAAAGCAATCAAAAGCGTATTTCCTACTTAGAATTATAGCACGAAGGAAACAGGTTACTCTTTTTCATCAAGAAGTATAGAAAGGTGGGCACTTAAATAACAAATTATAATAATTGTGCATATAATTTCTCTGTGTGGGTTGATATATTTCCTGAGGAAGAAATGTTAACTGAATATAACTCATATATGCTAGTTTAGCTTACGTTATATGATATTATACAGGAAGAGAGGCGAACAGAAACAATTGTAATGATTAAGTAAAACTAGAATCAATGCCAATAAAAACAGTCAAAAACTTGCAGTAGCATGTTATCTCAAACCACTGCAAGTTTATTTATGAATGGCAAAAACTTACATCATCCACAGCAACCCCGAAATGACCAAACCCTGATCCAATATCATACTTATCAACTCCATAATCTGGCATCATCAGGTAAACAAATAAACAGGTGATCAGGATGTTGGCCAATAATAAATAGACAGCATTAAGATGGAGTTGAAAGAAATAATCAATCAACGTTAGACAGCTTACTGTAAGTAAGTTCAATCACGAAGTGAGAATCTTCAGATCCATAGCCAAGAAAAGCATTCGTGTATCTTTCCTCCGGTATGTCGCGCTTTCTAAGCAATTTCATTCCAAGGCACTCCGTATAAAATCTGCACACATCATTTTATACATAAACCATAATTCTAATGAAATGGAAAGTCAAAATAACCAACCACGAAAATGTGTACTTTATTGTCCTGTCCAAGTCTCCAACACGATAAACGACGTGTAGCATTCTCCTGTTATCTTTCTTAACCCATTCCAAAACATTTTCTTGCGTGGTAACAGTACTTGCTTGTGCTGCACCACCAGCCGCACAAGCTGACACTCGTCCATTTGTTCCTTTGAACAGCTTAGAAGTTCTAAGACCGAAAGATTGCAGCTTTGATGCAGCTGGAAAATAACATTTGGATCACCAGACGATTACAAAAGTATATGGAAAATTAAACCATTATGTCTGAATTCAGAATTCATGACGAATCTAAAAAAATGCAGAGAGACATAGTATTAAATCGGAAATATAAGGTAGATATGCTATTATTATTTATAACAATAATCCAATTTCGTGTTTCGTAGATCATTTCCTCCACTAAAAAGTCATTATACTCCCGGTTTTACTATGACTAACACACATGGAAGTAGATCCACCGTAACAAAAACCTCTTCTCCTACAGAATATAATCACATATATATATATATATATAAGGGTTGCATGATGTATCACACATTCTTGAAGCGCTTTCCCACGCTGATATTACGTTAAACGACCGAAATTCCTATGATACCAGCATAGCTATCTAAACTATCTTGCAAATTACATGCTGCCGTCGCCCATCGAAATTATTCCCATGAAATGACAAGCCATGATTGAATCTCATATAATAACAATGACGCCTACACGACTATTGTACAATCCGGAAAAGAAATACGCAGGACATACCATTTCCCGTATGAAAAAGAGTGAATCTGCGAGAAGAACACGAACACACAGAAGGTCCGGCGAAGCGCGCGGTTCCTCCAAAACCGAGAGATGAAAGTGAGGGTTTAATCGACGAAGCCATCGGAATTATCCTCACCATATTTTTTGTTGCTATTTCATCTACTAATATAATAATAATGTAAAAAACTCAGACATGGTCCGAGGAGGAGAGAGAGGCGCATGATAGCTGCAGAATGAGTGGATTGGATGCTATAGCAGAAGAACAAGTCAAGACAGAGGATAGATAAGGTATTTCACTCAGACTTACAGTCTATATAGTTAAATAATCTTACATATAGTTTAGTGGAGCGATTTTTGTGCACTGCTCATGCGTGCTCAATTCCGTACTTAACTCATACTTTTCATCATCGGTCGTCAAAATTGGTTGTACCATTGGAAAGAAATGCGTAGGAGATCAAAAGCCTTATGTTTTGGTTCGGTCCCGGAGACTTCGTCGGCGGGAATTTCTAAAACCCCATTAAGGACTACTTAACTAAAGGGGAAAATGTGAAACTAAATTAAACGGTGATAAAGTCGTCGGAACATCACCGAAACATAGGGGTTTTGATCTCCAACACATGGTCTTTCCAATGGTGCAACCAATTTCGACAACGGGCGGTGAGAAGTATGAGTTGAGTACGGAGTTTAGCATATAAAGCTTTGCACAGAATTCTTATCCATAGTGTAGGGTAGTTTACCCTTCTTAGGCATACAACATGTATAATTTTTTTATTATATTTTAAGTTGTTGAAATTGATGACAATCATGAAAAATTTATATACAAGACAACAAAAACTCAATGTTCCGCTATGGTTCCCATATATGTATAAAATTACTTAGTCAAATAAATCACCTTAGTTAAAACTTCTATATTATTTTGCCAGAAAAATAGAAATACGGTAAGAACGTTAATCTCTATCTATAAAAACAGAGCGTCCAGCAATTTTAAAATGTCAACTTGACACTTCAAAATGTCACCTTGACACTTCAGTGCAAAAGCTGGACATTTCAAACTGTCTCTTCCACCCATGTCCCTTTTTTTATACCACCACGTCTTTTTGTTTACACATTCTCTTCCGTCATGGCTTCAACAGTTGCAATATACATGTCGTGGTTACTCCCTCTATCTCTTTAGGAAATCTTCTCATTGCATTACTTCTCCCTTGTGCAAATTCTTCTCTTCTGTGCTTTGCAATCTTATAGGACGGGTTCTCACGCCTCGCCAATTCTGGTCTTCTGTGCTTCTTTAGGTGAAAGAATTCAGAATTTAGTTTTGTCGTCCCCTGTATCTTGTTGAATAATTGTACTTACTGTTGACATATTTCCAAATAGATTGCACAAAGAACAAGGCGAAATATCGGAAAACGCTCGGTATGTTTTCAAATTATAGTACTTATATCATAAAATTAAAATATTTACTTACTTTTTATCTATTGCTACAGGCATATACTAATCATGACATCATCAATGATAATAGTACCCATTATTATCAGACTACAAATCTGTAAGTGCTCTATCTTCCATCAAATAACACATTCGCTAATTCACGCATTTGACAAAATCATGCTCATGTGTATATTCATGCATATCATTATCTTATGTATTGTTTGCACTTTAAATATTTGC
>JAOYMZ010011660.1:0-20871 GCA_025802335.1 Pinguicula primuliflora
TTCAATTATTGGAAAACTGGACTTGCGCTTGGTCTTTTCCTGGATTCATTCAAGTATTGAGGACAATATAAGTTTGACGAGTGATGATAGCATTTAATCAATTGTATTTGCCAAAACCAAGCACTGAATCCTTGTGCATCATTGAGAAATGCTATAACAAGAACAACATCAGAGGAGTCCAGTTATAGGAAGCAACGATCAGGTCTGCTCATCTTTATTTTAGCATCTTGTTCCTAAAATGCTAATGCTCATACCTTTGTTTTATGCGGATTTTCACAGTTGATCTCTCAGTCTGTGTGTGTGGTCTGGGTCTGGCGTATTCACGAATTCGTGAATATGGCGGTGTATTGATATCGAGGAAAAGTAATAGTGTGATCTAATAATTGCTTAACTGTGATAGTGTAATCTAATGTTTGAACCATTAAGCTACTCAATAAATTTCATTTCCATTGCTCTTGGTGCTGAATCTCTAGAATGTTGGTAAAGATGAAATACAGTTGGATTGGAATTGGATGCTTATATTTTCTTGGTTAAAATCGCATGATGGAGGTTATAAGGTGTAATCAAGTTTACTTAAAGAAAAACCTGTTTTGTTATGACTTTAAAATCTAAATGCATTATGTTCATAGTTCACTCTTATATTAATGCGATTGAATTGCTTTGAACAATTAGATTGTTTTTTATGCGTTGACAATGATTAGGGACTAGAAATACTGAAGAGGGGTCTTTTATCAACTCTTGGAAAGGTATGGATGAAGCCCTTCTTCTTGAATCTTGGAGGACCTGACCACACAATTGATTGACGAGCGTTGCTACTAGATCCCTCGTTACTACATGTCCAACACCGTGCCAGAATAATGCTACTGGTTATTGTAAATTTGACGATTGTTATGTTGGCGCTCGTGATATCAAACTCGTTGATCCCCAAGTACCACCTATATCTGTTTGATAAGTTCTTTAGGTGTTGTTATACATGATATATGTTGAGTGTTCATGGAGAAGATTGGAATATGAAGATAAAGAATCTGAAATTGTTGATAGCTTGATTCGGCCGGACATATGGACTCGCAATGTGCTTCTTAACCCCCTTCTGGTGATTATCATTCGAAAACGGTGTTAGATTATGAGAATATTTGGAAGCAGGTTAGTTCCACTAGATTTTCTGGGGATGTCTTAAATTTCATTGATAAATTTCTAGTAATGAAAGATGAAGGGCGCCGAGAAGAACCACTGATATCATGCAGTCTCATGCGCGTATGGCGCTGGATCAACATAAGGAGAAAGTATTAAGCTTTTTTTTTTTTGATAGGTAGTATTAAGCTCTCTTGGTTGCTCCATTTGGTTTATATATATAGCGGATGCAGACAGTGAGACTTGCTAGGGTGACTATAGCTATATTGCTCAGTTATAAAAAGACGTATATTGTACAGATACTTATCATCCAGATTAATGCACATTCAACTTTTTTTGAATGCATATGTATACTTCTTCTGCTCTTAGATATGCAAAATGCTTTGAATAGATCATGTTCGGGTGTACAGTTTTCTCTTCGAGTGGATAATTTTTTCGTAACATTATCTATTTTTTAAATTTATCGCACAATTGGAAAGTTTATACATTGTAGATGAAAAATCTCATATTATTTCGAGGACTTTATCGCCGTTGAATTTAATTTCACATTTTCTCCTTGGTTATGTAATCCTAAATAATGTTTTAGAAATTTCCGACAACTTCGGACCAAAGCATGAAAATTTCATCTGCAATGTATAAACTTTCCAATGGTGTGAACAATTTTGAAAACGGATGGTACAAAAACTGTTCACCCAAGACTAACCTCCCCAAACTCTCCCCTTAGATATGTTGTTTTATAACTTGTCAACCGTGGTGAAGGTCGTTGTGTAAACTGTGAAGTGCTTCAAAATAATATTAGGAACCCCTTCTCTCACACGATTCTTATTCCTACCGTAGAGAATCATTACATTGATGTAAAATTTACTGATGGCGTTCGATGTAAAAGTAAAACAATATACTTTCACCAAATATTACATGCCTTCTGTATAGTAAAAACAAACATAACCAAGCGAGTTCTAATCCCCTCGTAGATTGAACTCTATGGGAGATCAGAGCTCAACATTTGGGGGTAAAATAATTGGGTAACAATAACCATGAGGTGGGCAAATCATAATCGGATCATAGCACAACATAATAAACGCAGAAATTGGAAAAAAAATAGCCAGAAGGAGGCCCTATATCAGCAGTAGATAGGAGGTAGCTCCGAGATATTTTATGGTCAAGAATCTTAGAATCAGATTAATGATGTTAGGTACATGATTGTAATTGTGATCGTTGATTCACAACATTTGAATGATCAGCATTAGAATCCTGTACCTAACATTATTAATCTGATCATAAGATTCTGGACTGAAAAATTAGGCGCTCCAGCTGACCTTTCCCACTTGCAAGGTTGAATTAAGCTTGGTCCTTTTCCCATTTCAGAGGCTTGACCACTTCCCATGTGAAATCGGGGTCATCTCTGCCGAAATGTCCATATGCAGCTGTCTTCAAGAACCTTCCACCAGTACCCCTCTTAAGATCAAGGTGGATGGAAATCATACCAGGCCTGAAATCAAAATTCTCCTTAACAATCTGAAGAATTTCCTTATCTGGGATCTTTCCAGTTTTATATGTGTCGACAAAGACAGACAGAGGCTCCGGCACACCAATGGCATAGGAGACCTGCACGATGCACCTCCTAGCTAATCCTGCAGCAACAATGCTCTTTGCAGCCTGCCTGACAATATAGGCACCGCTCCTGTCCACCTTGGTGGGGTCCTTACCAGAAAATGCACCACCTCCATGAGCTCCCCATCCGCCATAAGTGTCGATGATGATCTTGCGGCCGGTAAGGCCAGCGTCGCCGTGAGGGCCACCAATGACAAACCGGCCTGAAGGGTTGAGGTGAAATATGGTTTTCTCATCAAGATACTTCTCGGGGATGACAGGCTTGATGACATGCTCCTTCAGATCAGCAGCTATTTCGTCGTTGGTTACAGTTTCATCATGCTGTGTTGAGATCAGAACCGTGTGAACACGAACCGGTACCATGGCACCATTGTCATTGTAGTACTCGATTGTGACTTGGGTTTTGCCATCAGGCCTCAACCACGGGCAAGTTCCATTCTTGCGAACCTCGGTCAGGCGAGCACCGAGTTTCGTAGCAAGAACATGAGTGAGGGGCATCAATTCAGGTGTCTCATCAGTTGCATACCCAAACATATGTCCTTGATCACCAGCACCAATCTCCTCAGGCTTCTTGGTGAGATGCCCATGCACACCCTGTGCAATATCAGGGCTCTGCTGCTCAATATTAACAAGAACCTTGCACTTATCAGCATCCAAGCCAACATCATCAGATACAAATCCAATAGCACGGCAAGTGTCGCGAACAATCTTCTCATAGTCTACATTGGCCTTGGTGGTGATTTCACCAAAAACCATGACCATATTAGTCTTTGTGCAGGTTTCACAAGCAACCTTGCTCTCTGGATCCTGAGCAAGGCACGCATCAAGAACAGCATCAGAGATCTGATCACAGAGCTTGTCGGGGTGACCCTCGTTCACGGACTCCGATGTAAACAAGAAAGTGTCCATCCTACAAGGCTGCATGATTGAAAAACTTTCGTCCTTATGAGTAAAAAAGATTCTCCGTATGTAGCAAGTCAACAGGCATGACTCAAGTCAAAACACTGGTTTTCTGATAAAGAAAACACTTCAATGATATGTACCATGACTCGGAAAACGTATAAGATCTAGTTAATTAAGTACATAAACATTCTTTTCACTGCCGAAACGGATAAAAAATAATAAATTTCAGCAACGATCTAATCCCCAAATCACAGATCTACCATAACCAAATGACGAGATGAACTAAATACATCATAAAACTCAATCCAAAGCAGTAGCAAGCTTAAAAAAGTTCAAACTCAGCAAATTCCAACGAAAGCATTTTCAGGCTTTCAGATCTAGGGAATTACATCCTACCGAAACTCATTAGAATCAAGCAACACCGATCTGAAAATCCCAACTGAATTACCAATGCTCGTACAAGAAAAATCCACAAAATTCTGATCACAGAAAGAAACAATATTGAGTTGAGATTTTGCGCACCTCTAGTTCCACGGAAGTTTAGCCGAGCAGGAATGAAGATCGAAGCCGAGTCGAAAGGCAGGAGTGAAGTTGGCAAGGAAAGAGGTAAAAATATATAGAACAAGTGAGTCCCCACCGGGATGGGAATTGAGGTAGATTCATTTCAGATGGACGGCTGAGGCTGCTCGATATGGATCTGGACATCTGGTTGGTGAATAGGGGTAATACAGTCATTTTACCGCTGGATCCACCAACTACAGGCCGAAACGCGTAGCCTGATTATTTTAGTTGGTACTTAGTACTTACTTTGGAACTAGAACATACTTGATTCGGTTACTATTAAGAGGTTAAGCTAACTTTACTTATAAAAACTTACCAAAAAAACTTTACATTGTAATTGGAACTACATACATTTTATTACTTCATCATTCAACGTGTTCATATTCTATTAATTGTACATAATTATGTACACTAAAATTTTATACATCTATCATTATTGAAAAAACTCTAATGAGGTTACTGCAATGAACGGAGCGATTCGTATAGACCATATTTGTATGGACAATTTTTAGTTGGGGTGGTCAGTTTTAATCTTACACCTCTATTTTACATCAGACGATTCAGATTTATTCTTCACTTAACGATGTTGTTAAGCCACATGTGTTAAAATCGAGTTTTCAAGTGGGCTGCCCACAGTAGGGATTGCTGTTCACCGTATGACCAATAATGTTAAGCTTACATAATTTTTTCATACATAATTGTGTATGACTAATGGCATGTTGACACATGGTATAATGTGAGATCCAATCACACACAAACAAATGTGTTAAACCTAAGAGTCCCAATTATAATAACAAGTGTCAATATTTCATTGGTTATACATAATAATGTACGAAAAAAATTAAGTATGGTAGCATTACTCACCCTATGGTTGCCCGCTTGATCCTGACTCATTATATGAATTACATGGGACGCTTCACGCTTGTGAAGTTGATAGTTAATACAAACGGTAGATTTTAATGAAGGCATTCATTTCGTATGTACATTTTAGGTTGAATGTGGGTGTATCTATATATTAATGATCAGTTTACTTTTACGCGCTCATAATTAATTAACATTAATTTTGAATTGAAACTCACTATTTTCACAAATTCTAAATTTGGACGGGAATGAGATTGAACCAAAAACACGATCTTATATTTACTAACATTTTCATTGGTTCAATTTTAAAAATAAGGTGAAGTTATTAATATACCATCGTACAAATCTTTCGTGTTATATGTGTGATTCACTTCTCTTCTATCTCTTTAAATACACCACCATCTGCAATAAATCAATCCTTTGACGAACACGAAATGGAAGGCGATAATGATGAGAAATCGACATCTCCTCCAGTCCCGATAGGAAAAAATGTTGTAGGGGTCAAATCGTTGGGGCCAAACCCAACGATTCTTCCGGAAATTTGCCTATTGTCCCCTTTTCAAACCCTCTACTGCATGTGGTCGAGCAACCACAGGAATTTGAGCCTCCAGCGGCGCTTGTCCTCGTTAAGGATGACGATGTATCTGTAAGTTTTTGCTAAAAATATCATCTTTTGTATGAATTTTGCTATGTTCTTGCATGCTTGTAGATTTAACATTAAATGTACAATTAATTGATATTTTATATGGTGTTAGGGTGGTGGATGTGTTTCTTTTATTTTGACATTGTGTCTTGTTTGATGGACTTACTATGTTAGTCTACATATGTGCGTAACTATGAGATTCGTTTGTTAGGGCGATGTTGCAGTAAGTTTTTACTATCACATACCATATTTTGTATGTATTTTGCTATGTTTTTGCGTGGTTGTAGATTAAGCACTAAATGTATAATTAATTGCATTTTCATATAGTGTTAGTGTGATGGATATGCTTCGAATTGATGACTTATTATGTTCGTCTACATATGTGTGTAACTATGAGATTCGTGTGTTAGGGTGATGGAATACATTGCATATTATCACAATTATTCCATCATGTATATTTGCTACATAATTCTATATGATTATCAGGCAGATTTCATGGAATGAGAAAATATTATAACAGAGCAAAAGAGGTTTTTGACATGGGAGACTGGCCATGAGGAGAGGCACCAGAAGGAAGCCTTCAAACGGAAGAGGGAGGCAGATGCAAAAAAGGAAGAGAATGGTAAGAAAGCAAAGGTGGAAGCTAAACAGGAGAAGATCAAAAGAGTGCTTGAGGCAGACTATCTTGAAGAGTGGTTATCTGACTTAGATAGCTTCGGGAAAGACTAATCTATCACCGACATCTCTTACCACTCCTCCCCTGTAAGTCCACAAAGTGAGGACTTCCAAAAAACCATGTCCACTATGATGAGGCCTTCCTCCTACCCCTCTGATCAAGATGAGGAAGAGAATGAGGAGGATTGTGAAGAGGAAGAGGACTATCCTGATAAGGAGGAAGAAGAAGATCATGAGGATGATGAAGATGGTGATGACTTCTGAATTATGACATGCCCTTCATCAGATTTCATGTCATAGTGTCATCCTTTTTTTATGGTGGTGATGTTGTCCTTTTGGTTTGCTTGCTGACATATAACTGTGGTCCTCTTTTTGTAACACTAATTCCATGTTGATAATGGGTAGATTCTGATGATTTATCTTGTTCATGTTAATGTTACTTTTCATCTTTCCAAAACAGCTTAAAACATAGAAACTTATGAACAAGAATACAAGTTTATTCCAAATACAACGGCTCAAAAAGTTAGTCTAATCAAGCAGAACAAAAAACACACATTCAGTCTAGAACTTTGAACTATAAGGAGATTACAAGGTTTAACTATTATATAAAACAGAGTCCACCAACTGCTTCTTTTGTTTCACTAACATGATCTATCTGATAATGGGTAGATTCTGATGATATGTCTTGTTCATGTTAATGGTACTCTTCATCTTTCCAAAATAGTTTAAAACATAGAAACTCATGAACAAGAACACAAGTTTATTCCAAATACAACAGCTCAAAAAGTTAGTCTAATCAAGGAGAACAAAAAACTCACATTCAGTCTAGAACTATGAACTATAAGAAGATTACAAGGTTGAACTATTATATAAAACAGAGTCACCAACTGCTTCTTTTGTTTCAATGACATGATTTCCACCTTGTCATTGATACCGATCTTCAATTTTCATTTTACTATATACATTCATATTGTCTAGTCACGCAGCAGTTAAATCCTGCCTAATCTGTTCAATCACAATTATATTTCTCGCGATAACCTCATCCATTTGATTCACTTGGAAGGATTTAAGTGCATTCATAAATTTCTGCCTTTTGAGATCTTCAGTAAGGCTGTTGGTGGCACCAGATACATCGTTTGATATTTTGGGTGTCCTACATCCACTGCTCTTCCTTGACCATTTGTCTGGTGGTATATAATGAGTGGTGACACATCCACATTGGTAGACATTTCTCTTGTCTTCTTAAGCGGTTCTTCAGTTGGTTCATCAGTTTCGTTGTCCAACTGGTCGTCTAAATTCACGGTAAACGGAACATCACAGTTTGCTAAATATGTCGTTGCACTTCTAGCATCGTCGTAGTCGTACATACCAATATCAGTTTCCCTGGTTTTACTAAAAATGTCACACCAATTGTAATATCATATTGATTTCATATTCTTCAGTTTTTTGTATTTGATGCTATCATGTACAAAAAAGGATTCAACATTATGTACTGTATTAAGTACTGTATTTAATACTATCTTGTATAATATGACAATGCATGACAAATAATTATATTGCTATCCATTCGCTCTATAGTTGTTTGTCAACTATGATCTGCATGGAATCTAAGTTAAATGCAGAACCACAGAGATTTAGATAGTCATTCAGCAAGCTGTACTCACTATTCCACACCATAATTTTGTTATGGACCTAACGGCTGGTAACTCGACTTTTATACACCTCTTGTGTGATGAGGGAGACACACTTCTCGTTTAATCTCTTTCGAAAACTGTTTTCTAATATGAATCCTTGCTTTATACAAAAAATCATTGCCTCTATGAGTGTCTTTTCTTCCGAAATGCTGAAATAAATTCTTTTGTTCTGTATTGGTGCAATATATTTTCTGGGTGATCCGTGGGCTCATTGGTCGTTGTTGTTACTAACATTACTTCGAGGTGAGTTATATGATAGTTTTTTTGCCTGTGCAATTATGCTGGTTGGTTCCATAACCCTAATTATAGTCACATTATATATAACAATCTTATTAATATCAAATATATATTTATTGCTCTAAATTTGTGAACAGTCAGCACAATACAAGTTTATTCGCAAATGTTCACAGTTGTACAGCACAAGTTCATTCGCAAATGTTCATAGTACAGCATAAACACAATACAAACTACTGAGTGTGGATAAACTCATTACACATATCATTAGCTAAAGTGTCTCTCATCTAAGTCCATGCAGTGTTTAATCCTATTGGGTTATGCAATCTTCTACTTCGTAGTCTCAGCATCAGCATTTGCAATTTCTGCCATGTCGTTTGAAAAGCAACGGATCCATATGTTGCTGTCCCATAATGTAGTTGTGCAATAGTGTGTATACTATCACTATCTTGTTCTTTATCTCTAAAGGATAGAAGGTTGGATCACGCAAGACTGCAAACTTTTTTTTTAGTGTCCAGAATGCTCTCTCAACCACATTTCGATCGGAAGAGTGCCTCATATTAAACAACACTTTGAAATTTTGAGGACTTCTTTTACCAGAACCTCATTCATTTAAATGATATCTGCTGAACCTATAAGGAGTTAGGAATACCTCGCCATTGGTTATAGGTAATAGTTGCCTATATTAGGGATTCATTCGCCATAGGTCAGTTATGTGAACTTATACGTAACACCATCACAACAACAGCTACTTTGTGGCACCCTGAAGCCGAAAATTCTGGTCAGTGACTCATACAATACCGTGTTTTTTCGATTGACCCCTCCCAACCGCTTGCTACGCACACAAACTTTACAGCTATATCTAGCATACTAAACATGTTAAATACTGTGTGACCCATTCTCGTTCTATACCTTGCAGAGTCATCTACAGGTGTATGGCAGGGGATGTACGTACCATCCAAATCACCCAAACAGTCCTATGATTATTAGAGTAGTATTACACCTCACACTAACAGCAACATTAAGTCAAGGGGATGATCGTACTCTACGGAATATTTGTGATAAAACCCCAAGCATTGGGTGGAATGACGATTGTTCTAGGAGGTTAATTCAGACAGACTTTAGTTCTTGTGCCACGAGACACCCGAGAGGATATTGTTGGCACATCATTTAGAAGATCAAAATATGGACTAATGTGCAAGTATTATCTTTGAATCTCAACATGTGTTTGGACCTTACACACTCGAAAAAAATATTGCTTATAATGTATTCTTGACAGAGGCATAGTTTCCTAACTTGCATTAATATATCATCTTTACTTTGTTACAAAACAAATTGATATCAATCCATTCTTCACAAGTTCCACCTAATCCATCTGATATGATACATATCTCACTCTCAGTCCGCAAGTGTAAGGATAGAAAAGAATTAGTATTCACTGTCTATCCGGATCTTGACAACTCTAGTACATCAACACCATCCTATTTAATTCAAAGAATGATTATTTCTCTAGGAATGATGATGTTAGTTGCATAAATCCATTTGTTTGGCAATGGATAAAATATCACAAGATAAGTATCAAGATTCTAGCAGTATCGATCGCTATCAGAATGAGTATCTGAACTATTTTCAGAACTGTCCTTGTTTTGCTTAGGGGTGGACAAATGGGACGGTCCAGGAACCATTTGGACCGAGAACCGGGAATCGTTTTCTCGTTTTCCCGAAATTATCGGGAATGCGGGAAAACAGGACGATTCCGATCTTGAAAATTCGATTCTCGTCGGTTATCTGGACGGTTTCAGGTACCATATACCCTTATCGGGAAATACCCGATAAGGGACCGTTACCGTCCCAATAAGGGTTTAATTTTAAAAAAATAAAAGGAATTAGAAGAAAAAATTCAGGATTTGGTTCCTTATGGAGACGGTAACGGTCCCTTATCGGGAAAATACTTGATAAGAGACCGTTACCGTCCTGAACCGATACCCGCATACTCGATAAGGGACCGTTACCGTCCCGAACCGATACCCGTATACCCGATAAGGGACTGTTACCGTTCCGAACCGATATCCACATTCCCAATTTTTTCGGGATTGCGAGTATTCGGGACGGTTCCGGTACCGAATTTTTGGTACCGAACTTTAACGAGACGGTAACGGGTATTGCCAATGCCCGTACCGTTTTCCCATTTGTCCATCCCTAATTTCGCTTGGCACTGAAAGTGGGAAGGCCAACAATGCTATTTCTAAATATTGCCCCTCGAAATAGATTGTGTAATGCTACAAGAATGAGGATTGAAATGTGTGGCAGTTACATTATCAAAGCAAGCATTCTTATAGATAAAAGGACTGAAAATTTGAAATTCTTACCAAAAATATCACTTACACATTCAACATCCGAATTTTCCTTTTACATGAGGAGACAACACTTTTCCATTTGTCTCCATATGTTATGACAATTAACAAAAGTACAGGTATTCTTATAGATGAAAGTACCCTGTTATATCCCGGTCACATCATTAAGTATAGATCAAGGCTGAAAATATATATATATATTTATTTATTTCAAGTTCCCCCAACTGCATATTCCTCTGAAATTCCTTGAAATGGAAAAGGGAATGAACACATTCAGCATGCCAAAAGCTGCATCACATTTCTGTTTTCAGATTCATGAATGTGTGCAACATGATGAACTAGCGACAAATTTTTAGGTATCCATCCTCCGTGCCGACAAGGAAAAGTCTTGAGAACGGTAGAATAGTAACTGCCGACAGTACAGACATGTTCTTCAATTCTCCATCTGCCGTATACAGATGTTGTGGGGAAACGTGGTACACCCCATACTGCGTCGGCAGTTGTACAAATAAAAATGGTGGTAATGCAACAAACATGCAAGAAAATGAAGATAAATTTACAATAAAATAAAAAAAAGTCCACTAGTTTTTGGGTAGTGCTCGTTATTGGAACTGAGATGGAAACACTGACTAATAAAAATATGGAAAATGAAGATAAATTTACAATAAAATAAAAAAAGTCAACAAGTTTCTGGGTAGTGCTCGTTATTGGAACTGAGATGGAAACACTGACTAATAAAAATATGAAAAATGATAGGCTTATATAATTGAATTATATATAATTATTTATGTATGTCCAATAGTATATTGACCACACAATTATTTAGGAGTGATTAGGATTAACACGTTTAGTATTGTAATGATTTGGACCCACATCATCACAAATGTCACTATACTATTGGACACACATAATTATGTAGGATTACATTATGTAAGCTTAGCATTATTGTAAAAATATATCCTTCAAACTCTGGTGTATATAGAAGCCAGTGGTGATTTTCAAACCGGACTTATGTACCGAATTCTAATCTTGATCATCCAGTGTTGATGTGATGGTCAGGATTAGATCACTTAAGTTAAATGAGTGTTTAATCCTGGCCGTCCACTGTTGATCTGACGGCCAAGATTAGAATTCAGTACGTATGTCAGGTACATAGGCGACACCAGAGAATTTCTGGAGGAGATAATGGCTTCAGCAAGATTTAAAATGTAGACCACTTATACACCTTAATGTATTTTCTGAGTAAACTTACGGTGTCGAATAAATGAGTTATGTGCCGAATTTTAATTATGATCATTGAGATTGTGATTCAACACTTAGATCTGACGATCATGATTAGAATTCGGCACATAACTCATTTATTCAGTACCTAACATTCGGTATGTGAGGATTTTTCATGTATTTTTTCTACATATAATATGGTATAGAACTAAAACTTGTGTTGAAGATATTCTTAAGCAGGCATAATGAGCATGCGACCATGATGCATAACATTAACACCTGCTAGATAAAAATAAATCATCTTGTTGGAAATACAGAGAGTGAGAGAGGGAATGAGAGATGTACTTGGTCCGGAGAGCCGTGCAACGAAGAGAGGCTGATTTTATTTCGAGATACGGAGATCACATTTTGACCCCACACTGAGAACCCTGAAATTCCATCTGTATATCCTCGGAAGACTCTCTGCTCCGCTGTCCAGTTCCTGATAAACGTAATTTGTGAAAGACTTATAGTCGGCCATAGTGAGAGCTATAGCGCACCTCATTCGCACCGTTTGTACCTGGAAGCACACATACTAACATAGGTGTGTGTGTGTCAACAGTGCGCTATATCAGTTCACGCCGAGGAGCACTATAGCGCACCTCTATTTCACACCTATTCCGCACCGTTTCAGCACAAGCACACACACACACCAATGTTGGTGTATATTTACTCTCACTTTTGTGAGAGAGGGGTGTGGCGCACCGCTTACAAAGCGGTGCGCTATATCATTTTTGGTTCACGCCGTAGTGTGCGCTATATAGCCAGGGGAAAAACATCTCATTTGCATTATTCCCGTGTAACATATCGTGGCAGGAGTTTACCTTCTCAAATCCCATACACGTAATGTTTTATCAAGAGAGCTGGAAATAAGTAGATGTTCTGCAGCAGCTGCTAGCTGCAATTGTGAACAAATATTTTACAGTCTAAAATTTTCTCGTAAAAAAAATTGCATCCAAGTATATATAAGTATACCTTTGTCACATATGCATCATGAGCTTGCCACAACGCAATAGATTTTCCACTTCTCATGTCGAAGAGCCCGCAACTCCCGGTGCTGAATGCAGCAGCAATCCAGGAAGGGAACTGCATATTGTGTTCAGCATGCACTTTGAGAGGACTGGATGAGCAAATGGACGATATAAGGGGAGGAAAACTAGATTCAGTGGTTTCACTCCTCCATAGATGCAGTTTCTGACCTTGATCGACATCAATGAATCTGCGGGACGAAAACAGTTTTAGACCTGCATATGGTACGAGAAAGCATTGGCTCCATGCATTGATGCATGTGGAATTACCTTAGAGATCCATTTCCAGTACCCACAATAAGTCTATTGTTGAATTCCAAGTAATCCATGGTTGTAAATGAATTTCCATGAAACGAAGCGCTAAGCATTCCGCTGGGTAATTTATTAAAATGGAGCATATTGTCTTCATCTCTTTCAACAAACTTTGTGGAGGCTGATGAGGCACTCTCAGAAAATATAGAAATTGCTTTTCCAGTTTGTCCATCCCATATATGTACTGTTCCATCACAAGAAGCCACTCGCCCAGAGGATGCTAAAACACAAACGTCATTAACAACCTGACAACGATACAACCCGAGTCTTACGAAATTAGGATTAGCCACCGAATAGACTAGAAAAAAGCAGTAGCAAAATAATGCACATGTATGGGATCAATAAGAACTTTGACATGCTCAATATAAGCGGCCTTGTACCCAGGCTACCAAGAATTGTTATCCTTACACAGTGGAGACCCAATTCCAATTCATAAATTCAAGCAATGGCTGCAATTAGTACGTTAAAGTAATTTTAGGTTGCTTAGATACCCAACATTAAGTAAAAACTCTGTTCGAGAAGTAGGCAACTTAGGTGGTGCGTAAGCGCTAGTATGTTGCCCTCCGCCTTGCCCGAATTACCGCTTAGGTGCCTGAACAGGCTCTGGCCGCCCAGGGTACGCCTAGCGCTTTCTCGAACACTGAGTAAAAATAAGAGAAGCTTAGGAGGTGTGCCCAAGTAAACTTAAACTGTCACCGCGGTTCTTGGTGACCACTGACCAAAATGTCTATCTTTCTTTTAAGACATCAAGTTTTGCAGACATGCAATTAAACCAGGTGGTAACTAAAACAAACCTCATCATGGCCATTATAGCTGGATACACGATCAATTCTTGACAAGTCCCATCTCTGGATAATTCCCTTGAATCCTGGCCCAACACCAGCAGTGAATACAGTACACTCATCTTGACAAACTGCAATAGATCGTAACGATCCATGATGTGAACGGGTAGATTGTACAATTGATGCTCTAATCTTCCATGGAAGTTCATCCTTTGCAGCACCACCACGACCAACAAAGTCAAGCCCATTCCAGCTAGCTTCATGACTAGGGAACCAGTACCAGGGCTCCTGCATTCCGAATTTGGAATTCGTCTCATGCCATTCAACGGGATTTTGGTAACTTTCGGACATATTTTTGCTTGCAGCGATACTTTTTGCATCTCTTTTCCCTAGTAATTGCGGCCTTGACCATCCAACATCTTTAAATGTGAGTTTCGCAGAGGTGTTTTCAGATGTTGAGCGCTTGTCGTAGGAGTGCCGTCTACCATTGACATTCTCCGGATCACTCTCGCTGGAGTCCCCTGCATATTCCCACTGAATAACATAGGGCTAAGAAGGGATCAATTGTATAAATTTGCCTCCACAGTTAAATTTCCACAATTGGCGTTTTGCAAAAGTGGCCAATCAGCAGTAGTATTTCTTGTCTTGGTAACTAAAGTTTTATTGGATGGGCGAGGGAAAAATTGACTTATTTGCTTGTTGTTGCAACCATGGGATCCAAGCGTACGTTTGCATTTAGCATTAACCTTCTGAACTAGAAGTCTAGAACACGCTACAGAAAAGAACAATAATCAACACACCTTCCAATTATGACGTCTTAGGAGGAATTGCTCGAGAAGCAACCATGTGGTACAATATTGACGAAGTTTCTCTATTCCAAGAAGAGAAGCAAATTGAGGATACAAGAGTAACCTGCACAAAATTTAATTTTTGCATGTGAATCTAATGCTTCTAAATGATAACCAATGATCAGATCCTAAAAGACTAACATTACAGTTACAGGAACTTACACCAAGTCCATGCGACTTTCAATGTGCTGTTCTTCATTGTCTTTCATTAGAGGCCTCATTAAACTTCCAACAAAATTGATAGAGTCCATGTTCCTTTTGTGAGAAAAGGCAAGTTCATCAAACAATTCCTTCAGCTTTGGCAGGACGTGAGATGCGGTTGAATTTGGGCCGATCTGATGGCAAACTCTAATAAGACTCTTTGCAGCATTCTGGCAACATGGTAGTCACTGTGGTCATAATAATATATAGCTATTTGACATTTTAAAAAAATGCACAAATTCGAAAAAGATAAGTGTCCAATTGTAACATATAAGCCAGAAGATAGATCACCTCAAATAGATAGTTTAGACTTTGTCCCAGCAGAAAAGGGAAGTAATCGAGGTTATACATTAAGAGATGTTAACTGCTAAATTATCGAAGGCTTAAGATTATAAGCTGATTTAAGTGTCCTTGTCAAGAAGAATATCCGAGATAATGAAAAAGTTACCTGAAGGACCACGAGTTCCAAATCTTTATGCATCAGAATGTCGACATATAAGCACTTTACGCTCTGAAAAAGCATAAAAGCCAATCCAGTTACCATATTGTCTCAGCTTTACTGAAAACATAATGGAAATATAGGTAAGTTTATACCTCAATCAATTCTTTAACTATTGTATCAGAAGTCAATACAGGGATGAGGCCATCTAGTGTTGTCAGGCAATCTATCAAGGCCAAAGAACTCCAACTCTGTGCTGGTTCATGCTTACGGATGTTTGTAGTACAGAGACAGGAATTGACAATGTTTTGCAGTAATGGTAAAATATGTCTGACAACAAAAGTTTCTCCAAAAACACCACCTGAAGAAAAGAAAGTGACGTTATAATTGAAATTACACATCATTAGAAAGAAAAAAAAAAGGTCTGTGGTCCAATACAGCATTAGAGGCTGAGATTGGTAGAATTGGCGAACATACCAATTCTAATCAACGCATCAATGCCCTCAGTGCACAAGCCTTTACCGAAAGACAGCATTAGAGGCAAAATTGTCTGCACATTTAACTAAGTTTAGTGGATAGCAATAGGAGTACTTAATAGGCACCAGATTATGTGCCATAAATATTTGCTTTGAAGTTGTTAAGCATAAAGACTATGAAAAACAAAACCTGATGAACTGTAATTGGAACACCAAGCTCTTCGCTAGACCCGATGAGCAGAACAGAGGCAGCATTAGCCGAGGCCGTACAAGGTGCCACACATAAATTTGATATTATAAGTGGATGTATTGTCTCCAGGTACGCCTCTTTACCAATTTTATTCCAAGTCTCCTGCATAAATGACCCTTGAAGAAGAGAAACCTTCAATCGCGAAGAGCCTGGTGCCTAAAAAAATTCACCTGTGGATGTGAATCATATGAAAAATAAATGAATGAGAACGGATAAAATCGTTTCCCTGAAATTGGACAACTAGCCTGCAAAATTTTCTGGATAGATGGCAGCAACAACTTCCTTACTCCTTTTAACTTCAGACATTTCAGAAATTCCATCAGCAGAACATATGCCAATTCAGCTTCAGCATCTGAGATAGGACCCAATAAAAGGGGTAAGCAATAAGGAGCACACATCTCAGCCGCAAAAGCTCCCATCAATTTTAAGGCTCCTTGTTTTGCTATAGTTGCAGCATACTGAATACGTGATTCATCTTTTGCTAGAAGGTGAAGTGGAGCTAAAAATAAATATGACGACTTTACTGATCTTGGAAAAAATGGCGACTCCAAAAGGCACTTGGCAGAAGGCCTCCTGAAAGGAACAACAGTTATATACAAATGGATTTTCACCAAAAACATTGGACCCACTCAATAGGTGAGGTTACTGAAAGTTCTTGAGGTCATCTATATGAAGAAAAATTTGGTTGAGAAGGGATAAGAAGCTTTACTTGTTCCACTCCTTTTGGGTGCAGGCTTCAACAACAACTTTCATATGATGAGGAAGGTCTTGCATGGCACCTGGCGGGATACCATTCTCCAAATATGAAGTTACAGAGTTAGAGTCAAAAAGTGGCCTCTTCAGTTGAATTTCTGCTAAAATACATCCAACAGCAAATATGTCAGCAGCAGCTTTCTTGGACGATACCATTGGCAAATATGTTTGACTCCAAATAAGTAGTTCTGGATATCCCATAGAATCACCGTCAGCCTCCAAATTCTCAAGCAGACATTCAGCGTCAATGGATGAGGTATGGCCAAAGTCCATTACAGAATAAGGTTCTTGAGATGATGCATTTTCAGAAGTACCACCCAAAATATCCTTTGCACCAGTATCACTTCTCGAAGAGTCACTCAAGCAGACAGCATAAACAGGAGCTAAATGGCATGATGCCTCACAGAAAGCAGTAGCTTCTTCCAGCTTACTTAGTTGATTTGTCTCAGTAAGCAGATGTGCCATACCTTGATTCACTTTAGTGTCACTACTGCTTAGTTCATGAGTATGTTTGTCAAAAATTTGGCGTGGAGGGTGAGGTTGCATAAAAAGCTGGCGGCGGCCCGTTGACTTAGGCATTGTAGAGGTTAATGCTGGCAACATCACATTCTTAGCAGCAATTGCAGCCTCACCAGACATTTTGTAACCAAAAGTGATGTCAATCCAATGGTGTATTTGCCGTGTAACCCGATCACTTTCCAATGCATCTCTATGCAATGTGATAAATTCCTCTGGATTACTTGCCCATGATGGCACAGCTAAATCAGGCATGCCAGGATGCAGAGAATGGCATATGCGTGAATCACAGTAGAATTCAGGTATACACTCATCAGGTGTCCATTGGTATAATCTTTGCATGCTGGATGGATACTCATTTGGTTCGTAGACTGAACGGACGGCTGCTCGCAGAACACTCAAAGGCAACCTTCTCGCCTTATAGCTACAGACCGCCAGTTCAGAAAGGCATTCGTCAGAGACATGGTGAGGGGTTTCAGATGTTGAGTAGGTGAAATCCAATTGTTCATCACCTTTTGCCAAGCGCCACTTGCTCTTGGTTAGATCTCTCCAACCAACATCACTATTTTCATCAGGCTTCACACTAAAATCAATGACCCAAGGCATGACTGCATAGAAGGTGTGATCACCCCATCTTCTTCCAGCTAACCTATTCAGAATAAGAAGATACTCGAAATTAGATAGCTCTCCTTTCCACCAGTTGTAAAACCGAGACTTCCAATCCTCAGATTCAGATAAATTTAATTGAGAATAAAGAGCATGGGAGCAACAGTCTTCGTAACACAAGTTCAGAGCAGAAGGATTGTGGAACTCATCTTTTGTATTCACTACAGCCTTAACGAGATCTTTCTCACGAACTTTTAACCAGCACCAAAATGTATCACTCAACATGATGTTCGAAGGGCTAACTTTCCAAGGCACCAAACCTAGTCCATGCATGTAGGATAAAGCTGATAGGAGCTGGTAGATTAATAGTCGGGCATGCCAATCTGACATTATGGCATGAGGGCTGTATTGTAGAATGTTTTCAAGAGTGTACGGTGTCTTTGGAAGAACTACACAAATTTGGCGGGACAATTTAAGCATTACCAAAATGGGAAAAATATTTGGATGCCTTATGCAGCCTGGGAAGCCATTCTCTTCAAATGCTGGGAGGCCAACCAATCTAAGGAAGTTTATGCTGTCTCGTACAACCGATTTTTTCTCTATAAATTGACATAGTGAAAGCAAAATGTGATCTTCAAGAGAACCAGATAAGAAATCTGAAGCAACATTCTTGAATAACTCATAAGACGCATAGCCAATTTGAGCTGTTGGGGCCAACGAAGTGATTGTTCTCGAGCACGAAAACCTACTGGAAATGGAACAATTTTCACATCCCATAAGCAATGTGGTTCCACGACCGTCTGGGAAATGCTGAATTTCAATTGGTGCAGTATCTAAAGCAGAGTTTTTATGACTAGAAATTCCTAGACTGACCTCTGCTTGATTTTCATTAGTATTACATAAATCAATTTTCTCTTCGCCACTCAGATCACCATCTTCATGCACGCAATACTCATTACTGCAAAGAAAACGATCTAGTTACTAGAGAAGTACTAAAACATGAAAAAGTATGAAGATTTAATCTGCAGTACATGAAATTGCATACAGCCTTAAACTGCATACATGTATCTGGTCAAGCAATTCTCATTACTATAGGGCAAATAACTCAGAACAAACTGTTGCGCCGCTGCGCCCGAATCTGACGCCTGCATCCATCAAAGAATCAGCTAAAAAATTTGAAGAAATGTCAAACCACATAGTATACAAGGACATATATGTATAAGTTCGAGACCTGAACGACTGCCTGTGAACCAAAAGGGAGGGGAGAATCCGAAAGTCCATGAATAAAAATGAGTTCGCCGGAGAAATCAACGTCAACAAGCCGTTGAAGGCACTCGAAGCACATTCTCACCGCACTTTCCATTTCGCAAACCTTCACTGTACAACAATCATCAACTACTCGGGATCAAATCGAAATGAAATCCTTCATCTTCAAGCAATTTTACTCCAACCTTGACAATCAGAAAATGTACTCAGTTGAGCTCCAGAGCAAGGAACCGAAACTTACGGACGGCGTCGTTTTTGTTTGGGCCAAGGAATATTCATATTGGGCCGCAGCAAGGGTAGGTTTTGGCATTCACACACAATTTCTTAAAATTAGGTATGTATTGTCTACACAAAACTTCTAAGTGTCCGGATTTATTGTTCATTGTAGGTTGTGTTTAGCGTCGCTTATAAGTTACCTTATCAGTCAATTCTGTCTTATAAGTCAATTTGACATAATAAATCTGTTACGTGAACGTCCACCTTCTGCCTTATAAAGTGATTGATTTGAAAAGACATTTTTTCAGTCTGATTACAAAATAAGGTGACTTATAAGTCTTTCATTCCAATTTTATATAACTACACGTTTCTACTATTAGTATATTATTTTAATTGTTCTAACTTTATTGTTAATATTTAAAATAATAACTATTTATTTAAACAATAAATTAAAATTATTAAAGGTAAAAACATTTTTATTTAATAATAATTTTGATATAGAATATTATTTAAAAAATTCAATAACAATATAAAATAATGTCCTTTTATGTCATTTTACGAAAATCTGTCACATTATCAGATAAATTTGCGAAACAAGCCTAATCAAATCAGTCACTTTATCAGTCCACCTTATCAGTCACCAGTCACTTTATCAGTCAGATTTGCTAAACACAACCGTAGTCTTCATGTCTCAATCCAAGTCAGTTTTTTGAAATAGAAAATTGTTCATGATTTAGTTAGGCATAATAAAGTTCATGGATACTTCCTTTCATTGTCCTCATTTCAGCAATTACCAAGACGTTAACCATAGTAATGTTCCTTCATACATCTTTTGTGGGCCTATTCTTAAAATAACTTGGAGCCATTGTTATGAAGTTAAACACAGTAATGTTCTTCGATAGTCTTCTTCTTGTGTATTCTCATGTGAACCATAGCTTGTAGCACAAGAATAAAGAGGTGAACTTCAACTTATGGAAAGATGTTCAGTTGATGCCTTTGTTGACTATGACTTCTCCCGTATAACACAATTGTTATTTGCATACGTGAGGTATGATTTCTAAATCGAAAGAGTGTGTTTCATATCTTTTATGCCCATACATATTGTTGGAAAATACTGCAGTTTATCGAGAAAACGAGAACTTATCAATGATCATGTAGCGTTGTGCCGTGACCGTCACCACTGCCTTGAAAGCGAATTCGGCACAACCGCGGTGCTAATTGTTCAAACGCCGGTCGCTCCCGAAGGTTCAC